>JAWWEO010019154.1:0-16738 GCA_035582975.1 Ormyrus labotus | reverse complement strand
AAAGCAATATTATAAATAAATGTTTCGTTTATGCTTCTTATTACTATTTCGGAAAGCTATCTAGAACATTTAAAATCGTTTGTGTATTGTATTACATAACTGAGAATGGATTATTGATTCGAATATTTCTTGGTTATATTAAATCTATTAAAATAGTGCGAGAATGATCCGAAAAATCGTTACATCAAAGGTAACTAGGAATTAAAAATACCTATTTTTTACTTTCCTGGCTAATTTTGATACTTTTATCTCTACCAGGGTATATCAAATTATAAATAAAAGAAAAATTATAACCATTATAATTTTTCACTAATGCATTTCATAATATAATAATTCATTTTTAAGTTTACCATATTCATTACATCAGAAACCGATAAATTGTTGACGTCAAAAATATTGTGCAGTAGTGTGAGATTTGAATCTACATTGTACTCAAAAACTCCAGGATCCAGAAGTTCAACTAGAAGTCGCATTTCGTGAAAAATGAATTCCCGCGATAAATTATTTGGTATAGAACTAAAAAATGTTTAAGTTAAATTAAATATTAAATAAAACAATACTATTAGATAAATCTATATTTGAAAAGGTTTTACTTAAATTTTTTATCATTTATGTTTGCCAAAACATATATAAAAACAAATTAAATAGCTTGACTTTTAATACAAATATTTTTAAAAAGCTTATTACAATTCTAAAGCTAATAATAAAAACTATTTTTAAAAATCACCACATGATATTTACATATTGTTAACGAAGTTTTGTGCTTTACTACGAGAAACTTGATTATTGTTGCAAATCGTCACAGCGGGAAAAGGATAATTCCAGATGCCGTGATGTGTTGACTCTATGACAGTCAAAATTGAATGCGCCGAGTTGTATTCCCAGGCAATTCTCATAAATACGAGAGAGCAGCATAAAGAAGAAGCGACTATGGTTCCCCATATTATTCTTCAGTTTCAATATTAAAAATTTAAATAAATTCGTTAGTTCCATTAATCTTAATGAAATGTTTAAAATATTCAGAATATTTTATAATATAACCACTGAATTTAATAAATACCTTTCAGTTTTCGTTCGATTTTGTTGCACTATGTACTTATACCCATGTAAACCTGTAGCTAAACAAAAATCTCTAGCCTGCGTTTTAATAATATTCGACCATTTTTTTCCGTTTGATCTTTTAAGGGTAGGTATGGGTTCAGAATCTCCCTTCATCTTTTAAAATATTTTAATCTTGATCCTCAAAAATTTTAAACCTACAGTTTTTTAATACTAGACTTATTGTAAGTTAAACCACATAAATTTATTTTTACAGACACTTGGAACGATGTGCCAACGAGCTGTGCAGGGAATCGACTGAATTCTAGGATTACCACCCTGATACATTAGAAAAAGCGTCAAGAGCGCGTGATTGCTTGTAAAATATTCATGGAGTCCTTCCACGGCACTGGCAGTCGATTTCACGCACTTGTACTCCGCAAGCAGACTGCTTGTTATTTATGGAAAAGAGGAGGAAAATCACGCGATATAAAACGACAATTAAATACGTCAAACGCCAAATTTCTTACCTTTAAATGTTCGACTGCTTTCTAATATAAGTATATTTAAAGCTAATGACGGACTATCTATGTGAATATGTTACGCGTTTTTATTAATATTATTTTTTTATGCAAATCTCGTGTGGTTGAAAAATAAAATAAATGCATTTTACAGATATTTTTCAAAAGAACATTTCTATAAATATGAATTGAATAAGTCTTTTAATGAATGAAATAGGACGAAGGCATATTAACTATTATGTTTTAGAATATAATAATTTTATACACCTGTGTATTAACTTAAAGTTCACCGAAATTCTCAAGAAAAAGTATAAAATATATATATCTGCTTCTGGTAAGAGTGTAATTCTTAATGCATTGTATATCTTGTTTGAAATAATTTAACAGTAATTTGTATCCAATATTTTTTGAAAATATCATATATTTAAATTATACCAATTATTACCAATATAAGTGAATAATATGTATTATGATTTAATTAAAAATATCTTACACATCATTTGCCCAGTATTAACTTGTTTATATTCTGTCTTGAAAAAGATTGCGTCGTACAAATAATTACATTTAAAAAGTGCAATAGAAGATATATAATAATTAGAATACAAATTTTTGGAAATACATAAATACGTGGCTAATGTATAGCTAGAGATTTTTCTGTAGTGTCCATTTTTACTTGCATATATATTAGTTGAAAATTACGGATGGTCATTCAACTTTTTTGTACTATATAGCAAACAAAGGATTATTAAAGGTTTATATTGTTAACCTTTTTAAAGAGTAAAAACAATTAAAATTATCTTCTAAGCATAATTATTTGTATATCATCAATAATAGTATAATAACATGAAATTTTCATTCAAAATTTCCTAAAAATATAGAGAGATAAATCATTTTCGTTAAATTCGTAAATATACGGCCGACGGGTTATTTCCCTATAACACTATCTCACTTCCTCTATCTCCCGAAAATTATGTCGGGCGGTCATTATAGTCGGTCATAACTATCTCTTTCTATCTTACTAAAGAAATGTCCTCCCTCGCTCTGACGGTCATCATAAACCACTATTTAAAATAATATACTTCTACATTTTTAACGTCATTGGGATTCCCCTACAATTTACATCTGTAAAGTACATATAAATCACACTTTGGTACACCTTCTGACATCATCCATCTATTTATTAAAACATTACGTTTCTAAAGTTGCGTTTTAGAAACACTTTAGGTTTTAAAATATCTTAAAACAATTTTTATGTTAATTTTGTAAACTTTTTATGTTATTATTTTATCAAAATATGATAACTTTAATAATTATATAATATCGAGAATATTAAAACTTTCATTATTTAAACTGAAATTGTCGAAAAGAATTTTTTTTATTTACAAATCTTTTTTGCTTCCTTTAATTCTAAAATTTGTCTTTTGTTTTGCAATTCTTTTTATAAACTTTGGATTATCTCATTCCAAGAATTTTTTGTGAGTGTTGAAGAGAATTAATTACTCACTTCAGCGTCTACCTATTATTTTTCATACCATTAAAGATGCGACTATAAAAGCATTGAGAATTTAAATTTCAGTTAGAACGTTGCTTGTTTCTGTCAAGATGCTATTGAAACAATCTTTAGCTTTAACATTTCTATTTTCCATTCAATATGGTAAGTAAAAAGATTAATCAGTTTGAAAAAAACGTAGAATAAGACCTAGGACAAAAAATTTAAAATGATAAATTATGAAGAATCTAGAACTTAGATATTCTTGATACAATTAATTTATGATTTTATCATTAAATAATTAAGTTTCTTGTTTTTCTTCTACTTCTCTATTTGGAAATTAAACGACAAAAAGAAATTATTTATAAATGTATGAAAATAAATTAATATAATTTTTATTAATTGTTTTAATAATTTCAAGGATATTCACTTGAGGAAATTCCGGAATCGGAACGTGACGAACGTCAAACTTTAACTTTAAACAGACAGAAAAGAATGTCTCCAGTGCCGCCGCCGCCACCAAATTTTTGTAAGTAAATAATTATAAAATTATTAAGAAATCATATTTCCCAGTTAAATTACATACATCCAAATTAAAAACTATTTTTATTAATATTATTATAAATGTACACTATCTAATCTTGTACATTTTTTAATAATTTAGTGAATTTCGATGAATGTTATTGTTTCATAAATATAATTTGATTATTTAAGATTCTAAAAATTTTAAATGTCTTTGTAATAATAAACAAATTTATAAAAACTTATAAATATATTTATAAATAGTCCACCAAAATGATGACTATACATAAAATATTTTTTAAACAACGAACTGATAAATGAATTATTACGTACTATTTTACATTTTTATATTATTTTTTAATGATGAAATTTTTCTAATACTTAATAATGTGTTTTGTATAGATGATGGGTCCATTAATAACTGTGCTTTAAATCTAAATGACATAGATATTCAATCAGCAGAATCACCGCTAATTTTAAAGCCTCATCGAAGAGAATATCGTAAAATCGATATTTTGTATCCAAAACTAGAAAACAAAGAGTGTTTTATAAGTAGAGATTACCAACTAGAAAATTTTGTAACACTTGCTTGTCCGGGTTCATTTTTGCACTTTCCAGATGAAAAAAATCCATCAAATTTAACCGCTACCACATTAGTAGCTATTCCGTCAGGATATGGGCCAGTTGAAAATTTTAAACTAAATTTACCAGGATCTTCCGAATTTCAGTCATTTAGTAATTCTAATAATACTTCAAAAATCAAATGCTCAAAAATACCTTCGTCGATTATGAAGAAGGTCTCAGATGGCCGATACCAAATTGGTTTTCAATTGAATCCGATCGACTTCATACCAGTTATAGAAGTAGTGAAAAAAAATAATGTAACTTATGCTCGTACACAAATTTTACCAATTATCGACAGAAGACCAAATCAGCCTGAAGATTTTGAATATATAAAAGGACCATTGTACAAAGCTATGTCTTCGGATCCAGAAGAATTTTTTACTAAAAAATTTCAGTCTGAACACCTTGAAAAATTAGTAAAAAACAAAGAACTTGCTGAAGCTGAAAAATACACAGGTAAGAAAAAAGGAATTTTCCATTATAACATTTAATAAACTATTAAATTATATAAAATAATATAAATTACTATTTTAGCTTTTTCATAATTTTTTATGTATTTTCATGAAATAAGTTTTAATAATTTTTTTTTATTTATTTTTTTTTAATTCTTTTTTTTCGTTATTTTTTCGATATTATCAATAATAATTGCGTCGTTATAAGGAAAATTAATAAACGCAACTTGTGTAATGTGTTTATAGCACTCATTACATAATACACTATTTTATTATTCTTGCAGGAGATAATTTGTTGACAAAAGGTCAATTAATCTCGAAGGATGACTTGTTTTACATTCCGCAACAGAAAGCTGCATTTTACTACGAAAATACAGTGCCAATTTGGAAAAGTATTAACGACGGCAATTGGAAAAAGGTTGGTGACATTATCAGGAAAATAGCTCACGAAACAGGCACCAACTTGGATGTATACTCTGGAGCAATATATTTAGACGATGAAGAAAAAGTAAATTCTAGCGAAAAAGTACCGAGCCTTCTTTTCAAAGCTGCTATAGATCAAGGCGATTCAAATCGGGGAGCCGCCATTATTACTGTAAATGATCCCTATGTCCAAGTTAATTCTGAAGGTGTTATTTCAAAAGACTACGTCATTTGCAGTAAACAAAGTGAGTGCAATGAGTTGTACCCTGAATTTTTAGTAGCTAACAAAGGTTATACCTATTGTTGCACTATAAAAGAATTAGAAGATTCAGTAGGTTTTCAAACTGAAAAAAGACAAAGAAATCCGCCACCATATCCAATACCAATATCCAATTGAAAACTATGATAAATAAGTACGTAATGTATCTATGATGTAATAAACCTTTATCGACTTTGGAAATTAAATAAATAATTTTGTACTCTTAATTTTGTGTAATTTTTGTTAATTCGTTTTTTAATCTGCAAACATTTTTTCGCAGTTTTTCCTAGTGGAAACTGAAAACATATTTGAAATAATTAATCGCCAATTTTTAATGGCAAAGTAGTTAATGGTCATAAAAGAGGTATAAAATGTGTCCATTTTTCGTATAATAATTTAAACATTTTTTCCAATGTTTTTAAAGCATTAAATTTTCTAGCTAGGTTCTGGCCAGTTTAGATACCTAGAAAAGGTCTAAGAACTGGAGCGAGAAAATGGCGACGTGGCAAAATTAATATTTTTTTTAATTTCTCACGGAAGGACAATCACAAATGTTCAATTAGTTTAAGCTACTTTTTTGAATTTATATAAGATCCATAGCATTTAGATGCTTTTTACTACATTACTGCAGAGTTCTAAGTATTAAATTAACTTTTTTAATTAATTAACGATAAAATAAAAATGATAATCGATTAAAAATTAAGTTTGTAATTTTCAATCGAATACATTCGATTAAAAACTAACTTTTTAATTTTCAATCGAATACATTAGATTGAAAATTAACTTTTTAATTTTCAATCGAATACATTCGATTAAAAATTAACTTTTTAATTTTCAATCGAATACATTCGATTAAAAATTAATTTTTTAATTTTCAATCGAATACATGTACCTACACATTACACGGTCGATGCGAAAATAAAACAATGTTCTTTGAAACAACGTCTAGGTGTCCAGGAACACATTCAGGATGTCCAGACACGGTCTACAAGGCGATCCATCCGAGGCACGGTAGATGCGTAGAAAATTGAAAAATGTTCCTTTAGGCGATATCTAGGTCTCAGGAACACTTTCAGGATGACCTATGGCGCGCGCGCACCGCCTGGCTCTCTGTATCGAGCAGTGAGCCTTACGGGATCATTTGTACAAGAAAAAAAAGAAAAAAGAAAAAATATAAATAATAAAATATAGATGGATCAAAGTTCCGAAACGCAAAATGTAGAAGGATCAAAGTTCCGAAACGCGAAGTGTAAAATGATAAAAAATCTAATAAAAATTTTAAAATTCGACTTTACATTTTTCAGAATTCTGACCTTTCAATACCGTAACAAATTTACATGCTGAACTTTTACCATTGTAAATATTGTAAACCTTATCGTTAATAAGTTCTCATAATAAAAGTCTTTAAATAATTTGATTATTTGATATTATCAAAAAATGAACCATAATTCATAATTTTAATTATCTCGAAAATATTGTGTAAAATATTTAGTTTATGAGTAAAATGATTTCTATTCTGATTTCTATCGTTTGGTATCGGTGTATATAGCGTCTTACAAATAATAATATCTGCAATAATTTTATTCTAAATTAAATATTTTCTGTATCTTAATTTGTCCTTATTTTATTCAATGATTTTTTAACTAATCTGCACTTTAAATTTCAAAGTTTTGATTTTCGTCAAATTAACCATTATAAGAAGTAAATACTTATATGTTTAGCCTTTCGTTAATATATTTTTCAAAATATCTAGACCGTCTCAATTTTTTCAGAAAAACAAAAACACTGTTTTTACTTTTAACAATAAAATTACGAATCTAGAAAACTTGAAGAATCTCCCAGAATTTTTTGGGAATATTCTATCAAATATTTTTTGAGCACTAGCGAGTTGAACGCAGTTTGGTGCTCCGTAATTGCGTGCCCCCATAAATTGATACGGTCTGCAATAGAGCCACCTTATTTTTATATTAGACACATATTGAACTCCAGAAATAATTGCTTCTAACAAACCGTTCTTATTTAAAAAATCTACCAGGATATCTGTAATAACTCCTTTTCTTTCTTTCTTATACTTATAAGTAGAAATAAATGTAATTAACTTATTTTTACTAAATACCTTGTCATTCAAGGCTTCATTAACTTCACATCTGCTTTTAAAAATAATCACACCTCTTGATCTACCTTGTTTTTTAACTTCTAAGACCGATTTGTAATTTTTAACTCAGATTTTTCCAACATTATAAATGTTGAATTGAGCTTGCGGCGAATCACCTGGATCATTATACTAATGCAAACTTCATAAAGGCCGTTGCAATCTTCTCCATAGCCTAAATCAATGCTATTATAGAAATCGTTTATTTTTTTTTATTTTTAATAACAGTCTTATCTACATATATGTTTTTTAGTCAATAGAGATCCGCAAGATTCAATTTCCATGATTTCTTCGTATTTACCATCTAATAATTTTGACATTTTTCTTTTTGAAATTAGCCAGGATAAACCGGAAGAAAAACCTCATAGGTGAAGGTTAACAAAAAATTCCTTGATCAAAAAAGGACTTTTAAAGATTCAATTTATTCCAAAAATTGGGTTATCGCACTATTTATTAAACTGACTCACACAATATACTAATTCAAGGACGCAAACTAACTTTATTTCCTCCTCAAAATCAGAATATATGTACGACTATCGGATTTGAATTTTTCCGCGT
The DNA here is from genome assembly GCA_035582975.1 of Ormyrus labotus. Taxonomy (NCBI): domain Eukaryota; kingdom Metazoa; phylum Arthropoda; class Insecta; order Hymenoptera; family Ormyridae; genus Ormyrus; species Ormyrus labotus. Next base: position 8,700 of record JAWWEO010019154.1, on the reverse strand, counting down.
CCGCAAGCGTGTTCTTTTTTTTTTTTTTTAATTATTATTGGCTTTAGGTTTATACAAGTACAAAACAGCCACAAAGCAAAGGCTACCAAGCATGTTCTTTATTATTATAATTCATTTATTATTGGCCTTCGTATAAATAAAAAACAGCCACGACGCACAGGCTGATACTGTTAATACATAAAAACATAATACATCGCTTAGTATCATTAGTTTTGTACAAGAGTTTGAAATTAGAAAAAGCCTATATACATGTATCTAAAAAAGAAAGAATTTTAAGTTAACAGTTAAAAGTTTCAATATGGAAAAAAACCGCTGCCAAGTAATTGGCAGTTAGCTTCCTCCTAACTAATTTATTGTTCCATTATTATCTCATTTTTATTATTATTTTATATTTATATGCTCATTTTAGAATTTAATGAAAAGCTAACAAAATTTAAATCTAAATTATGTTATTGGAATATTTTAAGTCCTAAAAAGCTAAATTTTTGAAACTCCATGTACAAAACTTGATTTCGCGCAAATAAATAAAAATACATGCGCTAAATTAAGTCATATAAAAATATTAGCCAAAGAAAAGTAATTCTTTTTATTTCATTTGAACTATATATATTGCTAAAACTAATGTAAAAAGTCATAATAAAAAAATAGTAATAATAAAAATATGACAGTATTATGTTATATATATAATCGCGATACCATACATAACTAATTAAAATCGTTATAAAACATAAAATAGTAGATGAAGTTCAAAAATTCTTTTTAATTTTGAAAGTTTAGTTAAAAATGAAAAAAATAAGTGGTCAATCATTGAAAGAGATCGATTATTCACTAAGACACAGCTATTCAAAAAATTGAAACAAAATAAATGAAACTTTAATATCTTTTGAACTAATCCGTTTCGTAAGGGACTAATCATATTTTACACAAATTTATTGTACACGATCGTAATATCGTAAGTAAATATTTATTTACTATCCGATAGTACGATCGTGTACAATAAATTTTGTAGAATATGACCAGTCCCTTTCATAAGAAAGTAATATCTATAAAAGCAGCTCTGAACATGTAAAAGATCTACCTTTTCCGAAAATTTCAAGTAATTTAAAGTCTTTTTACTTCCGTAATCGTTTTCCCTAGAAAACTCATTTTTTTCGGTTTTCAGCTTTTTATTCAAAAACTAATTAACAAAATGGCTGGAAATTTTTAAAGATTATAGCTACATATATTCTTAATTACCAAAAATTTTTTCAGAGCCGTTGATAATTTAATTTAAGAACCATAAGCTTTTTTTAAAAAAACACGTTTTTATTAAAAATAAAAGAACCATAAGAGCTAGGATAACTTTTTTTCTCTGAAATTATAGGTATTTTTATGTTCTTTAAATTGGCCTTTGTTCGATTCAAATATCTCAATCCTATCATTAAAAAAAAATTAAAATTAAATTTTTTAAAAATCGACAATTTGCGATAAAACAAAAACAAATAAGCTAAACAAAAAACGATTTTTTTTGCCGCCATCGCAATAAAAAATGAGCCGTGAACGATGAAAATCCGTTCAGTAGAAGCTGAAATCCAGGCGTATACCACAGGCGTATATTCTTGTTCCTGACACCTTAAAATACAATTATAACCGATTTTTTGAACAACTCCAAAAATTACTGTCACAATGCTTCTTCTAGGAGGAAGCAAATTTACATCCAAATTTACATATACAAATATTCAGAAATATAATCTATTCCAAGCATGTTAAAAAAAAAGCGGGCTTTGTGAGCCATCTTTTGATGATTTTACATATTATACAGGTGGTGCTACTAGCGTTGCTTGTTTAAAATAGTTGTTTGTGGTCTTATTGTATTCACATACTCTGTGGTGTTTAAGTGCGCCAGTGCGCAGTGCGCTGGTGCGCACTTGAAAAATAAACACTGGCAGATCAAAGGCAGCATAGGTGCGCGATCAAGCTCGCGACATCTGCTTCGCTCTGCCGTTCAAGTAGTAAACTAGCCGCAAGTTTCTAGAATTCTAGCAGTTGTTACTCTCAGTAACTTTCGTCGTCGCCGACGGTGCGGTCGCCTTTCCTTCTCGTCTTCGACACACATACACGCACGGGCACACTAAAAAAACCCGGCACTTTAGACATTGGTGAATTAAGCAGCACCGTTTGGCAACTCGTCAAGTACGAAGTCGACGAAGAGTCGAGCATTTTTCACCGTGGCCCTGTGTGCAGAGACAGTCGCCAAAATTGCGGACCAGGAGAGGATTGAGGTTAAGGAGAGCCGGGAGACAGGCGGTAGTATTGCAGCTAGCATCATGGATACACCGCTGCCGCATATAATGGAAAGCATGGACGACTTTGGAGGCAAACCAAAGGACAGGCTCGTCAGCATCCTTGATCGGATCGAGATGCACGTTGAACAGCTGCGCAAGGATGCAATAAGGATCGAGGAAGAAAAGGATACCCTGCTCACAACTCTCGACACTCTACGCAACAACGATGTTGTGATCAACCTTGACGAAAGTGAGTTTTCAAAGAGCCTCCGATTTTTATAATTTCCTCTTTCGTTTTGTTAAAGTCTTAAAAGTACCTTATTAACTTTTCTGCAGGCTTTGTTTATCAAGTAATAGTAAAGTCTTAGAGTTGCTAGAAAGTTTCTTAAGTATTTGCCGGTGCAATTAAACAAATTGCTACTTCGTTACTTATTAGCAATTAAAATTTATAGCGCAATTGATTGATTGTGCTTTTAAAACTGTGAAGCAGTGTGTTTTATATTACCATTGTTGAAATAAACAGAGCATACTCAGGAATTTAATTTTCATTAGATAAGAAAGAACGTTCGATTGACCTAATCCAAAAAAGCAGGTTTCGAAAGTGGAAGTTTCTTTTTTATTGTGTTTTCTTGCCGAGAGTTGCGTGCGCTATCTGATTTTTCACCTTTGCGGCAGCCGCCCACGCAAGAAAAAAGGTTGCCGCTCGCTTGCACGATCTTTCTCGCGTTTTCGCGAACCTTCGATACTGTAACCTATCCCAAAGAATCTTTCAAAGAAAAACAGCTTTTGAATACGTATCATGGTTTTTAATTTATCGTTTTCCGAAATCTGTAAATTCACTTGAGATTTGTTTTCGTTTAAAACCGCTGAGAAATAGCAGTTTTATTCGGTTTTATTTATTCTCTAGTGCGGTTTATTATGATGAGGAGGCTGACCGGTGCGATGACCGTTAAATAGTTCAAGAACTCTATTAAATTAACATTTGCAGTGGTCTTCTATATCATTTTTTTTAAATTCAGCTTCTATTTTCAAAGATACTGAAAAATGAAACATTTCCAAGCTTTCTAATTTTTAAATACCCTACACACTAAAGTAGAAACAGATGTTTTGGTGGACTATTGATTTTTTTTGAGGTTATGTGACCGTGACTTTTCGAAGTTTCTAGTGGTTAGTCGAAAAACATTCCATGGTTTACCTTTAGTTTTGAATCACAATGGCATTCTAGAAAAATCTTTAACATTTTTTTAATTTCTTTGAATATTTTTATTAGTGATTGACTAACATTATATAAATTATTTTTGTAAATTATCAAGAATGAAGAAACATTTAGATTAATAAATTAAAAAAATTATTTTATAAATAAGTCATTTTATATTAGTAGACACTATTTTATTATTTATTTAACAATTTTAATTTTCAATTTTACATTTCCAGCTGACAGAGATGATGTATTAAGATATGCAGAAAGGTTGTCCATGAGATGCTTGACTGTCGATGTTCTTGTGAAAGTTCAGCGAGATAATATTCAAGAGGATGCTTTGCATCAAGTTAGTATTACATTACATTATAGAAATAATTATTTAAAAAATAGACTAAATTTTTTTTAATGAGTATTCAACAAATTAAAATTAATATAATTAATGAAATATTTATAGGTAAATGGACTTATAGATGGTTTAGTCATTGGTCTTCGTAATGATCCTAGTGGAACCAGAATGAGATGTGCTTCATTTATGAATGCATGCTCTTCGCAAGCAAGTGGTCATTCAGATAAAACTTTTGAAACAGCTATATTAGGTTGTACTCTAGATGATCAAAAACGAATTAAAAAGAGATTGCAAGGGTTATTAGATTATATTGACAAAGTTCACACCATCACTCTAGAATAGAAGTGCTATTAGTATGAGAAGAAGACTTAAATCTGTATGCATTTTGGATAAAAATACATATTACAGTTCATGCTGTAGCATGAATTGCTATTAAAATGTTGTCCCAAGGTGCAGTGGGTAGAGCTTGGACGAAATATTAACTTTTAAAAAATTGTCAGATATTTGTCAGTTTTTTACATTATCAGCACTTGCGTTGACTAATATTTTAAAATGCTACTTATAAGAATTATTTGTATTCTGAAATTGTTTTGATTATAATTTAATTATAAGAAATTAGATTACAGTTTAAATAATTTATAGACAAAATTAATCAATGCATACTTAATACTTAATCCATTATAAGTGCAAGTGTTGATAATTAAAAAGCCTTATTGACCATCAGAAATGCTGTAAAAGTAAAATCCCTGTACGTGTGCATTCCTTCCTAATAAGTCGCTGATAAACTTACGATGTTTTATTTCAAAAAAAGTTTACAATGTCTAACCAGTTAAACTATTATTTATGTAATTTGTTGGGATCAGATTTTTATAGTGTCATTTTAATATTAATTGCGAAACTTAAAATCAAACTTTTAAGTAGAACAACCAAATGTGCATTATAAAAGTACTATCATTGCTTTCCACGTTAACCATTGTTTTTTTTCTAGATGTAAAGCTTAGAAAAAATTAGATAAGTAGATTTAATGTTATTACTTTATTCCAAGAATGAAAAAGTATGTGCTCTTTTGTGTTCTTTTTTTGTAATGGAGAAGAAAAATAAAATATTTTTTTATACTTGAGCATTTCGAAAAAATTTTATGCCAGTTTTTTAATATATTAATGAACCAATTTCTTCGTGAGTAATTTTTATTACTTCATGAAATTTTTCTTTAACATTAGCGATAATTCTTTGACTCTTTACTTTCTCTCTTATTAATTCAACTTCTCAGGGCTGCTGGTCAGTCTAACAATGTGAGATTGAAATGCCAATCCAGAGCCTTTCTGATTAGCTGACAGACACTGTGATTGATATAAAATTTCTTATTACTAGCTTAAAACATCGTAATGCGACACTTCTTAAAAGATGTACAATTCCCATTCAACATTTATAATCGTCTATTTTAGTGCCTACAAACCGTAAATGTCATTTTATGATTTTTTGAACTGTACATATGTACGAAATTAGGAGTTCAATCCATGCATACATGACTTACGTTTTAAGAAATCATAATTATATTAGTAGGTCATTAAAGCCATGAACCTCAAGATACTCAAAAGTTATGTCGACATTCCTTCACAGGCAAACAATTTATATCTTATGTTTCAAAGTTCAAAAATAATGTAAGAAACCAAGGATTTTTAATTGAATTATTAAGATATAATAAAACTATATAGATTCAAAATTATTAAATTAATATTACTTTGAAGCAATTTCCACTATTATTTTTCATTATTATAAAGATAAACAAGTATATTAAATTAAACTATTGTTTAAAAAAACAAATAAATTTCGTAAAACCAACAAAATTCCAATTTTATTTTAGTTTATAAAATAAAATACTGAAATTTATAGCAAAATCAAATTAGCTCTTTAATGTGCCATTATTTACTTGGTTCTTGAAATTATTAACATTGTTGCAATAATTAATTGTACATACTTTGTATATGAAACTTACGATTCTAATTTTAAAATATGTATTTGAAGAATATAATTGGCTTACGTTATTAATTGCGCTATTGGTAAAATGTAAAAATTCATTCACTGAATAAAGATATCGTATGCAAAGCATAAAAGATCTATTGTTTATTCATGATACTTAACTTTTAACACCTAATCATTTTTAAACATGTTATTTTGAATATTGTTTTAATATTTTTTTTTAAATTTAATTAAAATATTACTTAATAATTTCATATGTTGAATACCTAATTTAAAAATTTTGTTATTATTATACTTGTAAATACTTACCAAAAATTAGAATTTACAATAAATAATAAATTGGTTTTAAGAAAAATTTTTAAATTATTTAGAATATTTTTCTTCATATATTACTGAAAAAAATTAAATTTGAAAAAGGTTTGTAAGATAGTGTCATTAAAAAGAAATTAAAATTAATTACAAAAGTATGTTAGACATAATTATGGGTACTTGATTTAATTTTTCACTACAATACATAAGAAATACAAATTGTGTTTAACATATTTTATTATTTTATTTCATGATAATTGTAGCCATTGTAAAACTTCGAATTATAAATCAACTAAAACTCATTTACTAAAGTTAGGAGTATTTCAATCTAAACGAATACATTAAATTTTGTCTTACCTTTATCGAAAAAAAAATCTTACAAAATCGAATTGCTAAAAATTGTTTTGCAGTGACTAATTTATTTGGTTAATAACTGCGTTCGCATTTATTGAACGCAAAGTAGCCTATATATTAATAATCTTCGTACAAACATTAATAAAGACAGTTACTTATAAACAATAAGCACCTATGCACACCAACATCGGTACAAAATAAAAAAATTTAATCTCGTAAAAAATTAAGTATTTTAAAAAAGGCCTTTCTGTTCGGTTAGTCCTATAACAGGATATTTACATATTTACATATTGAAAAGTTACGTATACTACCAATGTTTTTGTACAATTTAACAAAAAATGAAATAGAGATTCACTGTTAAATGAGACCTGAAATTTAATGAACTTGCTTGAAATTTTTTTCCATTAAATTCATTAAATTTCATGTATTTATGTTTAAAAATACGTATTTGCATTGAATTTCGAGCATGTAATAAGCATATTTTTTCTGCAATTTGCATTGAATTTAATACAAAATTGCCTAAATTTTATATTTTAATCCATTGAATAAGATTAATGCACCTGCTTGAAATTTTGCTTCCATTACATGCTTGAAATTTTACATATTTATGTTTTACAGTCTTCGTAAAAGTAACGTCGTTAAAGTAATTCGTAAGAGTTCGTCAAGTAACTAATCGTTATTAATCTATGCTAATAAATTTTATTTCCTGTGAAAGAATTAATTTTATTTGACATTTAATTATTATAAATGGATGCATGCTTGAATAATTTTTATTTTCTATTATTAATTGTTCTATGCAAAATCGAGATAAAGAATCATTTCGTGTAGTTTCAAAAACATTAGCAGCATACGTACACATACAAATTTTGGATAAAAAGGCATTATATCGCAATCGTCGATGCTATAATCGCACTTATATTATCGCAATTGATAAACTACAAGAGCTGGCAGGCGTTCTTCACGAAATTCTTCTTTTTGTGGTGTCTCATTTTGCCGGTCGCTCGTAGGACGATTGTGCCGTTGTTCGTGTTGCGACTCCCCGTTGATCCATTCGGGCTGAAGGCGCCTAAATTGGAAAAGAGAAGTACTGATCATTTGCATACTTTTTAGGTACTATAATAGGTCTTCGCAAGTTTGATATAATAAAAACATATATATATGTGTATATCACTTGTGAAAAAAGGGATATGCTCTTAATAAATTTGATTAAATATTGTATGTATACATATATATTTATTATGTAAATGTATTTATAATGTGGGAAGCTGTTTTAGTTTGCTACCAAAATAAAACTCTGATTTGATTACAACACAAGAACCTTGAATTGTAATTTCTTTCATTCTTCGAAGAATGATTTCCGTCTTTATGAATTAAAGAAAAAAATTAACAGAACGTTCTGAGTAAAGTGTTCTACAAAAACAATGTAAAGCAGGCTTATTGATTACAGTTTGCGTTCTTGTTTGCATTCTGTCAAGACGGACACCCCCTATTATTTCTGATATCGTTGTTACGAAAATTCTGCAATAAATCAAGTATATTATATGTGTCATTAGCATCAAAGTTTCAGTAGGTGCGCGCTGCTCGCGGCAATAACATCGCTTAAAAATCAAAAAATTGATTTTAGTCTTTGAACTTACGATGTTATCAAGGTAAAAAAGTGAACTTATTTTTTACACGGATGATGAAATTAATTCAAAAATAGTATCAGGCTATAGTATTTATAGATATTTTACAAAAAAAAACCTTTTAGAATCAATATTAATTTTTTTTTCACTAGTTTTATCAAAGAAAAGTCATTTTATCCATTCCGGGCAAAACGGTCCGAGCAAAATGGTCACCCTGTCCTATATATATAATATACATATATAATACATATTATATATTATATATAATTATATAATATTATATTATCATTAATAGGGGTTTATGACGACCGCGGCAAGGAGGGAAGATGCTTTCTCTATTAAGAGTCTACCGTCGTAATTTTCCACGGGTGCGAACGAGATAGGCTTATGCAGAATAACCCGTCGGTTGCCATAAATCTCTATAAACAATTTAATTAATTTTTATTGATTTTTCCTGAGGGTGTCCGTTTTGCCCGGCGATTTTTGAAGGCCTCAAAATTTCAAAATTTTTTCAACAATTTTTTATTATATGTTTAAACGATAGTTCATCGCTATGGTTGTACGTACTTATTTATTTTGATGTCTACTTTAGAAAAAAATTTTAATTGATTATATTTTTCG
>JAWWEO010019153.1:0-16738 GCA_035582975.1 Ormyrus labotus | reverse complement strand
ACGCGGAGGTAAGAGTTAGCCGGACACACACACAATAAACGGCGCGATACGTAATCGTCCCGATGCGCCAACAAAACTCCGTCGCAATAGAAAGTCGTATTTGATACTTATTTTAATTATAAAATTGAAAATAAGCAATAAAAACGATGTAGGAATGCTTCTCAAACATATTGTATAGATTTTTTATCTAATTATATTTCATAAAAATGTTAATATTTTTTAAGCATTTATTTTATCAAAATTATAAAAAACATTCTTTATTAAGTCATACAAACAATTAATATTATTAGCAACATTATTTTATATAACAGACCCAAACTGAGATCATACGCTTATGATTAATGATATGAATGAACACCATAACACTATAAAAAAAGTTAAAATTAAAAATTTTTAAACTACTTTTTTGACCTTCTTATATCCCAATACATTAAATTACATAATACATCACTCAGGTCTTTGGTTAGAGATTTCTCTGTCGTTTCCAAACTTTTTTCTTTCCTTGCATTTAAAATGACATTCCATTTCTGCAAAGAATTTTTTATTATTAAAAATGTGAGGTTTGGTCTTTGCGGACCTCCGGACGCATGGGTGTTCCCTTGGCATTCCCTCTTTTTCTTTACCCCCTGTCGCCTCTCAACAGTCCTTTCGCAAAAGGTTAGGATAGCTGGGGCGTCTTTGGCGGTAAAATTCATCCTCTCAATATAGGGGCTACCCAGATGTATCCTCCTATTGTTTGCAAGGGCTGGGTAGTGACATAGTACACGGAAAGTTGATTCCTCTTCCTCACTGTAGAATGGACAGTCTGGGTTGTTTTTCAAACCGATCCTGCTTTTGTGAAGGCGCAGATCTCCGTTTCCCGTTATTATTCCCGTTAGGGTCTTTGCCTTCTTTCTATTGAGATTGAGAATTGTTTTTTCCCGGTCTCTTTTTGTTTCAGGAGAGGTGAAGCATTTGGATTGCCTGCAGCCCTCCTGTGTTTCCCAGTCCCTCGCCAGTTCCTCCTCAGTCCATTCAGTTAAAGTTTCCCTTATGAATTTTTTGCTGATTGGGACCGCTGGTTCTGGGCCGATTAGGTCCATTCTTGAGCCTATTTTTGCAAGATCATCCGCGATCAGGTTTCCTTTAATGCCACTGTGGTCAGTTATCCAGTGTAGAGTGACTTTTGTGTTCTCCGCCAATCTGTTTAGGATATTGTGACCTTCCCAAACGAGCTTTGATCTGATGGTTGGTCTGCTTAGCGCCTGAAAGACGCTTCTGCTGTCACAGCAGATATTTATCTTCTGTTCAGATTCGTCTTCCAGTATTTTGTATGCACAGTGATTCCCACTAGCTCCGTCTGGAAGATGTTTGTATAGCGACCTAGGGAAATTATTTTTCCTTTTTCCCTCTTCCTGCTATAAATTCCCGCGCCGGCCTTTCCTTTGTTTACCGAACCGTCTGTGAACCAGAGGTCTTCGTTGCTGAGTAAAATGGCTCGGCCCGTTTCCCAGTCCTTTTTTTGAGTCAGACTGATTTTGTATTTCTTATCAAAGAGGTGACTGTCAGGGCAAATTTTCCCTCTAATTCCTTGGGCGGTTTCAGAGGGTGTTTGCCCTTCGCCCCTTCCCCGACGTTTTTGATCCTGTGAAGGGATTTCGCAGCCTCGACTTTTAGGGTGATATGGAGGGGCTCAATACCTGTTAACAGCCCTAGCGCCGCGAAAGGTGTGGATCTACCCGCACCTGTTATGCTTCTCAGTATGAGTCCCCTCAGTTTTCCCAGCGTTTGCCTGGAGGTGGCCAGGGTAGTCCTTCCCCACCAGACCAATGCCCCGTAGGTAAGTCTGGGTTTAAAGACCGCCTCAAAGATCCATCTCATGGTTTCTGGTTTTAGCCCCCAGCTCCGACCAATGGCTCTTCTAGTTTGCCAGAGTCGGGCTGTGGTTTTCTCTTTAACATATTTTACATATTTGTCCCATTGCAATTTCCTATCCAGGTTAACTCCAAGGTATTCGACACTGTGCTTAAGTGTAATTTTCTGTCCACTCATTGTGAGCTTACAGGTTTGGTTCCGTTTGTACCTCCTGGTGAAGACGATGGCCTCGGTTTTGGCAGGATTTACTGCCAGGCCCGTTTTTCTGCACCAGAAATCTACTTGGTTTAATTATCTTTGTGTTAGATCCCACAGGGGTCGAGAAAAGATCCGCGCGTAATGATCATGATGTCATCTGCATATCCTATGACTTTCGCCCCATTTGCTGCTAAGTTTGTGAGCAGTTCATCTACCACCATGCACCAGATAAGTGGCGATAGGATGCCTCCTTGTGAGCAACCCGCGTTCACCTTACCTGTTAGGGTGCATACTCCTTTGGTGGTTGTTACTAGCCTGTTTCCAAGCATGTGATTTGTCCACATTGTGATCATGGGGGGAACTCCAAACGCGCTTAGCGCATTCCGGATCCCCTCCCTCAATGTATTGTTGAAGGCTCCTTCTATGTCCAATAGTACGCCTACCGCGTATTCTTTGGTCTTGAACTGCTCTTGGATATATGAAACAGCTCTATAAAGTTCTGTCTCTGTAGACCTGCTAGCTCTGTAGGCATGTTGATCCTTAAAGAGTTGGTGCTTATGAAACGGATTAGTTCAAACGATATTAAAGTTTTATTTATTTTGTTTCAATTTTTTGAATAGCTGTATTTTAGTGAATAATCGATCTCTTGCAATGATCGGCCACTGACTTTTTTCGTCTTTAACTAAAATTTCAAAATTAAAAAGGATTTTTGAAGTTCATCTAGTAGTTTTTGTTTTATAACGATTTTAAGTTATGTATGATATCGCGATTATATATATAACATAGTACTGTCATATTTTTATTATTATTATTTTATTATGACTTTTTTACGTTAGTTAACAATATAGTTTAAATAAAATAAAAAGAATTACTTTTCTTTGGCTATTCAAGCTTGTTTTGTTCTTGTATTATTCTGTTTTTTAGGACTTAAAATATTCCAAGAATAAAATTTATATTTAAATTTTGTTAGCTTTTCATTCAATTCTAAAATGAGTATATAAAAATAAAATAATAAAAACGAGATAATAATGGAACAATAAATTAGTTAGAAGGAAGCTAACTGCCAATAATTTTTAATCTTTTACATACTGTTGATAATTCTTTTAATTCGTATGGATGGTTGTTGTGCTTCCTTTTTCCAAATGTTGTTTTAGTCCATCATCATTCATTTTATGATATTGTTCAAATTTACTTTTCCAATAACTTTTCTTTTTATGTAAAACATCTGTGTCACGTACTTTTTGTAATTCATCAGTACTCATATGTAGCATTTTTTGATTTCTTCTTTTTATTATTTTTTCCATTGTTTTTTTAACTTTATTTAGTTGTTCACTTTTCTTTTTCCAATAAGCTTCTCTCTTACGCAGAGGATCACGTTCTTTTCTCCATTTATCACTATTTGTATATTGCATTTTCGTGGGTTTGATAGTATCTTCATTTTCACAAGTATTTTCCGAATCTATTGTTATATCAGTTTGAGATATTGAGTTTACGTTTCATCGTCTATTACCATCAAGGTCGGTGTAATATTCGTTTTAGTTCGTCCAAAATACAAATCCGTTAATTTTTTTTGTTCATTCAACAATTGTTTTTGTATGTTTTTTTCTAACATGTCGATTTTTTTTTTAGATTGAAGTTTAATGGTATTTCATTTAAACGGAATCTATGGATAATAGGTATTCGTGTCGGCTTGGTGGTAAATCTTAGTTTATGTTTATACTATAATAATTATGTAAAACTGGAAAAATTTTTAATTGACGTAAATGATTTTTAAATTTCAAATATTCAGTATTGGCTATTGCAAAAACGCCACAATCATAAATATTTGTTTGTAACTGTACTGAATCTGCACTCATCTGTTGAAAATAATTTGATGTTATGATAAAAAAGTAAACATGTATCTGCACTCATCTGTTGAAAATAATTTGATATTATGATAAAAAAAGAGTAGTTTTTACCCCATTACAGGGATTGGATTCGGGTTATTATATTTTTGATATCAGATTCGGTTTCAACGTCGAAAAATACATCGGAAACGTATATTTGTACTTCTCACCAAACTTAGTTGAATGGCGCGACTGAAGGGGGGTGGGGGTTAATCATAAAATCGGAAAGAAAAACAGAAAAAAAGACAATAACATTAACTACTGAATTGATAACAATAAGAAGATAACTGATCCGAAAAATATTGCCGAACACTAACAAATTCTAACAATACTAACAAAACAATAACAAGGACAGTGCACCAGATTCGGGTGACAGATCTGGCCCAAACTGGTGCACATGTTTCCTCTTACCTCATCGATGAACTTTGTGGAATTCTAGAGCCTAATGTTTCCCCAGACTCTAGATATTCCAATTAACGGGTGTGATCGGCTCACTGTCCCATGGGCTGAACGATCACTATTTATTCTGGTTATAATCCTTAATAACCTTGATTATCCGCTTCCTATAATCAAAGTATATATATTACATATAAATCATGCTAAATTCAAGCCTAAATAGCTTGATTTAAAAATTTAATATATCAGAAATATGCTAAAAAATCACATTTTTAGCATTATCCTGATTTAATAAAAAATCTTATATAAATTATTCAATAAATACATACCTTTACTTTACTTGAATACTTTACTGGAACGCCTGAAAAATATAAATACCCACAAAGAATCAATTTTTTCAATTTTATTAATATTAACATTTGATTTAATAATAATTATACTTATCTAATTAATTACGGTTCTTCCATCACAGCATACTATACAATTATACTATTCTAGCCTTTATTTATAAATGTATAAAAACGATACATTTTTATTCAATCAGATTACTCCATGCATTCGCATTGTAAAGGTTTTAAATGTTGCAAATGCATGCAGCTTGAGCAGCCTTTAAGCAAGTAATTATAAACTGCATACAATGGCTTGAAAAATTACCATTAGAACTTCTTTTTTCGAACACTTTTTGGAGGCAGCTTATTAAACACAATAAAGCTAATTGGAGGCATAGAAATTATCTGAAAACTCTTGTAATCCACTTGTAACTCCAGAGTTCACTGCTTTGCCAATCAGCTGTTCATTTGCTATACCTCTCTCTCTCGCTCTTCTGAAACCCATGCTTTTAAAACACTTTTTGAACTTATTAGATGCACATGGTGCAAGACAGAATTTTGTTTTTCTTGTTTTTATGACAACTTTTATCCAGGAAGTTGTCCACTTTATTTTATAAATGTATTTTAAATTCTGCAAAAAAAATTGTTATTTTGTTTATAAAAATATATTTTTATAATTTGTTAAAAATTCTAAATTTTAATATTTACCTTGTCCATTTATCCAAAATAACAAAATTTGTCTGCGTGTTTTTATTCTTACTGGATTCAATTCAATCACACTAACTACTATATCACATGATGGTTATAACCTAACTGAATTCAAACATCAGTAGAGCGAGAGCGAGAGAGAGAGGTATAGCAAATGAACAGCTGATTGACAAGGCAGTGAACTCTTGAGTTACAAGTGTAGTACAAGAGTATTATATAATTGGGGTACTTCCAATTAATGTTTACTGTTTACTGTTAATATTAACTGTTTACTGTTAATATTTACAGCTTTAGTGTTTAATGAGCTGCCTCCAAAAAGGGTTCGAAAAAAGAAGTTCTAATGGTAATTTTTCAAGCCATTGTATGCAATTTATAATTACTTGTTTGAAGGCTGCTCAAGCTGCATGCATTTGCAACATTTAAAACTTTTACAATGTGAATGCATGGAGTAATCTGATTGAATAAAAATGTATCATTTTTATACATTTATAAATAAAGGCTAGAATAGTATAATTATATAGCATGCTGTGATGGAAGAACCGCAATTAATTAGATAAGTATAATTATTATTAAATCAAATGTTAACATTAATAAAATTGAAAGAATTGATTCTTTGTGGGTATTTATATTTTTCAGGCCTTCCAGTAAAGTATTCAAGTAAAGTAAAGGTATGTATTTATTGAATAATTTATATAAGATTTTTTATTAAATCAGGATAATGCTAAAAATGTGATTTTTTAGCATATTTCTGATATATTAAATTTTTAAATCAAGCTATTTAGGCTTGAATTTAGCATGATTTATATGTAATATATATACTTTGATTATAGGAAGCGGATAATCAAGGTTATTAAGGATTATAACAAGAATAAATAGTGATCGTCCAGCCCATGGGACAGTGAGCCGATCACACCCGTTAATTGGAATATCTAGAGTCTGGGGAAGCATTAGGCTCTAGAATTCCACAAAGTTCATCGATGAGGTAAGAGCAAACATGTGCACCAGTTTGGGCCAGATCTGTCACACGAGTCTGGTGCACTCTCCGTGTAAGAAACTGTCGAAAATAAACAATAAAAGTATATTTCTGACACCTACCACTGTGAAATCGAATTTATTATACAAACGGGATAATAAAAATTGTGGAATAGATAATATCAATGCTAAAACATTGAAAAATTTGGCAGCACATGCTGCACATAGACTCTTTACTTCACCTATTCAACCTATGTCTAGAAAAGGCAATTTGGCCAGACGCACTTGAATCAGCTGAGATCATACCCATACATAAATCGAAGGAGAAACATATCGCGAATAACTATACACCTACATAACTGATCTCAAACCTAGCAAAGATCTTTGAAAAAATCATTGACAAGAGAATTACTAATTTTATCGATCAATGCGACATTATTGCCAAAAACCAATATGGATTTAGAAAAAATAAAAGCACAAAAGATGCTTTAGGTCAATATTTTGAAAGCAAATGAAATATATGCAAAAATAGATAAGAGCACGCCTATTGCCATGACATTCCTTGATCGTGCCAAAGCCTTTGACACCGTAAATCACCAAATATTATTAGATAAACTATTCAATTATGGATTAAGAGGTGGAGCACATACACTCATAAAAAGCTATTTAACTAACAGAAAACAAAAGGTAAAAATACATAATACAACCAGTCAATTTGAATCAATCAATATGGGTGTACCACAAGGTACTCTCTTAGGACCATTACTCTTCTTACTATACCTCAGAAGAATCAATATTTCATACGCAGATGATATTGTGGTTATAACAAAAGCTAAGACATGGAAAGAAGTCGAAACTAAAATGAATGAATCACTCTACAAAATAAAAACCTGGTTGGCACTTAACAAGTTCTCGCTAAATACTGATAAAACGGTGTATATAAAATTTGGTAGTCAAGTGGATAGTACACCCAAAAATATGGATATAAACGTACAAGGAACAAAAATTAACAGAGTTGAAAGTATCAAATATTTGGGTATAATATTTGACAGTACAATGAAATGGAATGAACATATACAGTACATCTGTATTAAAACAATATTTAATTTTTAGTTTTTACAAACTGTCAAAAATAGTGACAGCAGACACATTAAGGATGATATACTACGCCCTTTTTCACAGAATAATATCTGTATGGTATAATAGTCTGGGGAGACTCGAACAGTATTAACTTACTCAAAAAATTACAGAATAAATTACTCAAAATTATCAATAAGAACAAGTTCACCTTTGAATTCCTCCTATGAATTTCGATCAAATTTTTTCTTACGAAGTACTAGCATATTATTATGAAGACTTAAAGTCAGTGTTCATTAGCTCTAGCAAAACCACAAGAAACACAAGCATACAGATTCCAAAGAGACACAAGACCATTAGCATTAAGGGGGGAGTATGGATTCTTATAGTAAATCATTTCAAGAATGTTGTGTTCAAATTTCAAGTCGATCGGAGTAAAACTCAAAGTTATAGGCCTTTTAGTAACCCCTCCTCTAACAGCGGAGCATCGACAGCTGCACGCAAAAAAAAAGTAAAAAAAAAGTACATTTCCGGCACAATGATATTGCTGCAGGAAATGTACTTTATGGAGCTGGAATAGATGATTCCGTATAAGGTAAGAAAATTATTTTTCTGTTTCGACCGGATGTTTGAGGCCAAGATAAACGGCATATGATTGGTTCATATATTACGCATGCCTCTAAAATGTTCTTTTGATTTAATTTAAAACTTCTAACCTCGTATACTAAGGTTGAAAGTTCTATAAGATATGATACTAAATTATTAAAGATTAATGAAGTTACAAAAAAAATGTCTTGAATTTATATAATGAATACATTTCTAACATGCAAAATAATATTTTAAAATTATTTTTAAAAACAATTATTTTAATTATTTTGTGAATTATGATTTTTAAGTCGGTAAATATTCCAATAACAAAATGTTCTTTAAATTTTGAAAGAGTAGTTAGTTAACTTTTCCAAAATATTAATCAAAGAATAATAATTTTAAACGTTATTAAATCATTGAGCAAAGTTAAGGCGCGCCACGTGCACAGTTCTAAATCTAGAGTTGAAAAAAGCTTAGTAGTGCAAATAATATTATCAGTTTTGATAATTCCAAAGATTCTTGTTATAATAAAATGCATGTCATAATATAAAAGTGTAAATACATTTTTATAAAAATTAAATATTAAATCTAATTTTCCTTTTTTTCACTCCGTGCTTTTCAGCATCTGCTAACCTCGCTTCGCTCGGATCGTAAATGTTAGCGGGTGTTGAAAAACCCTTCGCTCGTTATCAACATATTCTATATGAAACCGAGCAGACGAAACTAACATAAAGGGAGAACGTGCCTTGCACATAGTTCGTAAATCCCGACTATCAGTTATGAATTTGTTGCGAATTTTCAAGCGGGTAGGCAGAAAGATAGTATACACACCCCGGGACAAAAGTAGATCATCCACACCGGTGGATCGCCCCCCGAGGCGAAGCAATCACTCCGCCGGGAGGGAAGATCGACTTTCGTCCCTAGGTGTGTAATATACTATTTTTCTTGACTGTTTCAGAGTTAAAAACTTTAAACACGTTTTTCTCAAAACGACTTTTTTAAAGTCGGTGTTCATCAGAACTCCGAAAGTACTGAACCAATTCTTTTCAAATTTGGTACACACATTGTACATATAAAAAACCCGCCCCCTCGGTACTGTTTTTTATTTTTACATTAAGATAATTTTACACCTCCAATTATTTTAGAACTGATTAATTCAAGTTCTAAAATAATTATAATGATGATTCATAGAAGAAAATTAAGATCAGAATCATGTAGAGTGACCCCAAAAACATATAAAATAGCCATTTAAGTCACAACTGTGTAAGGTATTGTGAGGAAGATAAAAGAGAAATGAAATAAAAACTTGCTCGATTTACGTATGCAAAATTGCGTAAAAAACGGCGAAAATTCATAACTTTGAAGAGTCAGCACTAAAAAATATCGAAAAGGTAGGGGTTAGAATAGGCAAATCTTCAATGTGGGTACCACATAGAACACTTTCCGCCTAATAAGACCTCTCCGGGCGCTAATCACCTGGGGACCTTCCTTTATTAGTGATACCTTTTTTAAAATCCGAATTTTTAAGTCAAAAATAACTTATGAATTGTTGCAAAATATATTATTCCCAGACGGCAAAACTATCCCAAATGAATTCTTTTTAAGTCAATTTCTGCTTAAAAAGAATTCATTTGGAATAGTTTTGCCGTCTGGGATTGGGAAAAAGGCAAAGAAAATAAATTTACAGCATATTAATTTCGGGTAACCCGAAAATCATAGTATTTTGTAATCATAATTATTTTAGTTATTTTTAGTTGATATGTAAATTTTTATTGCAACACATTGTAACAAAACATGATTTTACCCTCTGTAAAATAAATCCTTAGGTCAACTTCACTATTATTTAAGGGAGTTATTGGGTTATTAAAAATAATTCTTTTGGTTATTTTTATTCAGTTTGTGAGTTCTTAGTATCAGAATATATTTCATAAAATACGATTTTACTCCTGTAAATTAAGCGAAGCAAATCTTTAGGTTCATTTCTCTACTGTGCGACGACCCCCTGCCGCCGCATACCGTTACCCACCGATACAGACCGATACCGACTCCTTACCGACCCGCCAAGAGGGCGCTAAGCCGCGCCGACGGCACTCGGAGCGGTGTCACCCCCGCCGCGCTAGACTGCCATGTAGACGGCTGCAAGCAGACAGCCGTCGCAGTCTGCCGGGCTCGGGCTCGTCGGCACCTCTAGGGCTCTAGCAGAGATCAGTAATCCTATCTGGGGATCTTCCAGGAGCACTCGCGAACGACTCCTGGGACCATCCAGGTCGCGTCGATCCCGTCACCGACTAACGTAAGCTGGCCCGCACCAGCCGTAAGATACTAGACTAGATTCTTATAACCACGTATTATCTGGGGAACTTCCAGATCCGTTTACCCTAGGCACAACCATAGCCGCGCCAGAGTATAAGTTAGCTTCGAATATTAAGATTAACTGTAACTAGAGGTAACTAGAGCTGTAATTATATGCTAAGTAGAATTAAGGTTAGGTTACGAAGTAGATAGTAAGTACACCGATACGTACACAGTATAACACACACGAACAACACACTATACGATACACAGTCTTACGAATAAATGAGTTGCCGAAAATATACTGTAACGTTGCGGATGTTCCGCAAGTTACTGTATTTAGTAAAAGCCAGTCCGGGGCTGCGCGATTCAGAGCTCTCTTTGAACGCGAGTTCAAAATATTGATAATATTATATTTTTTGTTTGAGTGCCCGAGAGTCGAGTCGTTTGCCGAGGAATTCGGCGAATTCGGCGACTAGTAAACAACGTGCGCTTCGACAAAGGCGCGAGGTACATCCCCACTCAGCACCATCTCACGGAGCAGCACGGGACTGTAAACTGTTGGCAGAGGCTGTACGCTGAAGCGTCGACGGACTTGAGGCCGGCCTGCGCCAGAGCCGCCGCGGCCGAGCGAATCGCGTGCGTTTTAGCAGGCCCGTTGGGTGGGGGGTCGAAGCGCCGAAAAAGCTTCCGAGCTCGGGAGAGCGCGCCGGCACGCTCTCTCCAGCTCCGGACTTCAAAAAGAATAGAAGTGCGACGACTGGACTCATCTACTTCTTAGGATCTTCGAGACCCAAAAAACGGGGTGAGTACGGCTGGCTGTCGATTCCTTTATCACGAGTGTTAAGTCGAGTGCGCGGCGCGTGAGCATCGGAGTTGCAGCTCGGTGTAATCGGTCTTGCGAGCGAGTCTTCTGTACGGTAGTTCCGGGAAGCGAGCGAGCTGTTCATAGCGCGAGGCGGGATCTAGGAAATCGCGGTTATCTGTCGCAAACTGTAACTTTCGGTTATCTTTTGTGAAATTCAGTGGTGTTCTCCGGAAAACGAGCGTGATGTTCAAAGAGCGTGGCGAGATCCAGCAAATCGCGAGTTGTCTAATTTACGGCTATCTTTTGTGCATTAGAATCAGTGGATATCTTTCATTAAAGGTCGGGTTTTTGACTATCTTTGTTTATTAAATTCATCTTTGTATTGTGCGCGGGAAACTACGCTGTCGATTTCACGGCATCTAATTTAGGATATCTGTGGGCTGTGTGTGGGTGTCTATGCTGTCGATTTTCAGCGACTAGAACTCAGGGTTATCTTCGTTTGCGCGCGATTATCGGTGCCTTAGTGGCTGCCTTCGATTCTCGGATTTCCGCACCGACAACAGTAGCGATGAGTCCTCGGGATTCTTAGATCCGACGTTGTAGCGAGCGCCGAAGGAGGAATTTCGAAGGGAATTTAGAGTTCTTAGGTTAAGAGATTCGTTCGCGGTTCGGAGACGGAACGGGCGCGAGTGCAATCGTCGTAGGTTATTTCGTATCGGTTAGGGATCCGTGATCGGCAAAAGGGTCCGCACGGGAGGCGAGGAAACGGGAGAGGGTCATCCCCGAAGGTTTGGGCCGGGGTGCTGCCTGGGGGTCCTACCTGCAGGAGTGGCTTAAGTTGACTCGGTCAGTCGTGCCGAGGGCTGGACGCATTCCGTTTCAGCGGGAGCCTCGGATTTCGTTTGGGTGCGGCGTCGCCTCTCACTCGTCCAGATTAGGGTATCTTCCGAGACGCGTGCGCGTATATTAGGAAAGTAAAGCGAGAGTCTCTGGGTTCGCGAGGAGAGCAGGTTAATTGAAGGCGGGTATCTTAGAGACTATAAGTAGGTTATCTTCTTCGGACTGTGAAATTTGGTTATCTGAAGAAAATAAACAGTGTTTTATTAGTAAAATTGTCTGTGCCTTTGTTTCTTCCTAAATCCACCCACTCTCCCATCTGAGTCGGCCGCGGCAACAGCTCCAGCCGCACGTGGGACTCTATTACGAAAAGAGGGGACTTAGACCCTGACGCGTAGCGTCTGGCGCCTGCGTAAAATAGAGAGAGAGAGAGAGAGAGAGTCCGTTTCTCCCACGTGCGAGCAGAGGCCTTTGTAGCGGACCGGTCTTCAGCTCCAGCCAAGCGAGAGGCCTGCTGCACAGCCACAAACCCTGAACACCGTTACAATACATAAGTCAAATTATTATTATTATTGTTACAGGTTGGAGACTTTACAACAATAACGTAAATAAATAAATATTTACTATACTTTAAAATAAATTAACATCTATTTATTTTCTCTCCTTCCTACTCCCACTCCACTATTCGAACCCTGGCTTCACTGAGGCGTTCGACAGGGGGAGTATGACCATTACAACTATTTAAGGAGAGTTATTGGGTTATTGTAGTAAGTGATTGGATCATTAAGTTATTATATTATTGAGTTAATGGATTATTAGGTTATTAGGTTGTAAAATAATTTTTTGTTAATTTATGAATTTTTATTACGAAAATGTACTTGATAAAATACGATTATACCTCCTCCAAAATGAAGAAACACTTAGGTCGATTTAACTACTGAGTTATTGGGTTATTGGGTCATTAGGTTATAAAAATAATTTTATTTGATTAAAAAATAATGATTGGAAGTGAAAATATCTATAGAGTATGTTTTAACGGCTATATTTAAGAATAAACTTAAGGGATAATTTTAACCCCCTAAATCATCGTATCAGCCGCTAAAAAAAACAGGTGTCTAATATTTTTCGATAATCTACCGGTGTGCAAAGTTTCAAAAAAATCGGAGAGGGACACCTGCCTGCCTTCCCTTGTAAGTGCTGGGCATTTGGACACCTTACAAGCAAGTGTAAGAGTCTCATCGACCGATCCAACCTCTGTGTAAAATGTAGAGAGGGTGGTAACAAGGTTGCTAAATGCAAGGAGGCCATGTGTGCTCCCTGTACGAAAAGGGCAGCATAACGGACGGTGCACACATTGTTGGTAGCATCAGATGTCCAGCATACAAAGATGCCTTACAAGTAGTCAGCCAAAGATCTAAATGAGGATAATACAGCTAAACCTTAATCACTGCGAGACTATTCACGACCTGCTCACATAGACAGTGCGGGAGCTGAAGCCTGATTTGGCGTTGATCTCGGAATCATACCGGCATCTAGGGACGCAGCTCTGAGAGGTGGATGCCAGCACGAAGGCCGTTATCTGGCCGTGCGGTAATTATACATTCCAGGGTAATATTAACAGATCAGGAAATAGTTTTGTGAGAGCTAAACTGGGCGGAATATATTTCTACAGCTATTACGTAGTCTGACTATGAGCGAGTTTACCGACTTTTTAGATCGACTGACTAATGATGCAAAGCAGCACTCTCCCGTGACAATAGCTGGGGACTTTAATGCATGGGCAGTCGACTGGGGCAGTAAGGAAACCAATGCTAGGGAACAAATATTGCTTGAAGCGATTTCTACATTAGACTTGATCTTAATAAATAGTGCGAACGAACCCGCGTTTGGAAGAGGCGAGGCGACATAGATAGTGGACCTCACCTTGCTTAGTAGCACTCTTCTCAGAGGTCACTACTCGTGGGAGGTCATGGAAATTTACATCGCCAACGACCATCGAGTAATATCCTGGAAAGTCTCTAGTGGCCGGGGAGCTAAAATTCCACCCAAGAAGATCAATGGAATTGGCTGGAAGGTAAGCGCCTTTGGTTATAACACGTTCCGAGAAGCCTTGGACAATCGTCCGATCAATGGTAATAGTGCTACAAAGAGGGCAAATGACATCACGAGAGTGAAGAAGGCTTGTGATACCAGTATGCCTCGAAAACGTACAGCCAGCAAGCTTCCATTAGTGCATTGGTGGAACAGTGAAATTGCCCCGATACTTAAAGAGTGCATGCGGGCAAGGCGACTGTCTCAGCGTGCACAGAAAAAAGCCAACCACACAGAACTGGAGAAGAAATACATAAAGGTGCGCGGAAGGCTAAGTAAGGCCATCAAGCGCAATAAGGAAAAATGTTGGGAAGAGCTCTTCAATGAAGTCGCTAGTGATCCGTGGGGTAGACCGTATGTGACCCTCGTGATCTACATCTTTGATATAACTTTCGAAAGAATACGCCAGTGAATGGAGTCGGCCGACCTAACGCTGGCAGAGCATAAGACGAAGGCAGTAGTGATCACCAGTAGAAGAAAATCACACTGCGAGTCGGCAACTATAAGTTCACGTCCCAACCAACCCTCCCGTACTCAGGAGTGATAATGGACGCCAGGCTCAGCTTCAAGCAGCAGACGATGCACCGCTAAGGCGTCAAATGTTAGGACCATCCTGTCTCGGCTAATACCCAACGTTGGTGGTCCGAAACAACAGAGAAGAGTGCTGCTAACATCCACGATTACATCAGCGCTCAAAGATGGCATCAGTCTACCGTCGAAGCACCCTACGGGTTGTCAGCGCTTACCGCACGGTCTCTGAGGACGCCGTCTATGTCATTGCAGAGATGCTACTTCTAGAAGTACTAGCAGAGGAGATAAGAACACTATACAGTCAAAAAGGGTTTTGACGACGCTGACACATCGTTTTATCCCACAGGTTGACACGTGGCTCAACCGCCCACATGGAGAAACATGAGGATTCACCTGAGTGCCCAACATGCGAAGGAGTCGGTGAGGATGCCGAGCACGTATTCTTCGATTGCCCGCGCTATAGTGAGGAGCGTAGAACATGGGAGGCTGAAATTGGACGGAAAATTACTCCAGAGAACCTGATAGAATCCATGCTCATATCAGAGACAGCATGGCAGCAAGATATATGCTGTATTGAGCAGAAGAGGACCGAGAAATAAAAAAAAATATAGGATGGCATAAAAAAATGACGATTTTGACAAGAAGAGCAAATGTTACATACATTTAGATAGAAGATGACCGCGCATAGAACATCGGAAAATACGCGCCAAGATACAGGGACAAGGCTACGAGCCAGCAAGTACAACGGCCAAAGAGCCATCATCCAGGAGGGTCCGGACGACAGGACAACGGTCCCACCCCGGAGTGATGCCCCGAAGTAAGCCAAGTGACCTTACTGGTCCAGCTTTTGGCTAAATTAAGACAAAAATAAAAGTCACAAAGCCAAGTGATCTAACTGGTCCAGCTTAAAGTCGGTAAAAATGCCATACCAATTACCGAGGGTGCCAAGTGCAAGAAAGCGCAAGGTTTAACCGAGCTAGTTGATTTATCTTTATATGTTTCAGACTTCGCATCTAAAAAGAGTACGTTAACCGCGAAAATCACTCGTTATGTGATACATTCAAAATATATTTGATGATGAAATCAAGTTTAAAGCGCGTGGAGCTCCATTGAAACGTGCTAATTATAATTAAAATAAAAAAAATTTAAAATTTTTTTTTAACTCTGTTGTACATAAGCAAAACAGAATTATTTATATTAAATTACAAGCTAGCCACAAAGTTCTAGCATGCTACGTAAACGGAAAATTAATAATAATATAATATTGAAGTAGACTTACTTGCTCTGTTCTCATAGTTTCTAAGGAAGTATTCTCAGTTGATATTATTGTATTAGCTGTAAGTAATTTAAATTTCTGAAGACCCATAATTTTTTCTTCGACTGTTTGTCTTGTAATGAGTCTATAAACATTAACTACTTTTTTCTGTCCAATGCGGTGAGCTCGGTCCATTGCTTGCAAATCTTTCATTGGATTCCAATCATGTTCTACAAATATAACAGTATCTGCGCCTGTGAGATTCAATCCTAGCCCACCAACTTGAGTTGTTAACAACAGCACATCGATTGATGGATCTGCGTTAAACCGAGCGACTACTGAATGCCGTTGAGGAGGTGGTACACTGCCATCAAGTCGTAAATAGGTGACCGTCGGTAAATGCACACGTAGTAAATCGTGCTCCACTATATCTAGCATAGCTTTTAATTGACAAAATATTAAGGCTCGATGTTGGCTAACTAATTGAGCTTGCTGTTGGTTGTCATTCATTGTATTCGGGACATTGCGAGACATAGTACTAGGTTGCTGTTGCGATTGACCGATGCCACAATCCAATAGTAACTGTTTCAGGGCAGGTAATTTCGCACCATGTTCAATGTCGGCAAGACTACTATGTTGCTGCTTCAGCATATTGGTTACCTAAAAAATAACAATTTGATTAAAAATAACATAGGCTAACAAAACATAAAAAGAAGTCTGTCCTACTACCATATTTCTATGTATTTGATCTGCTAAATCCGAATATAACCTTAGTTTTCTCCGGTCATATCAGGATTTTAATATTCAAGAATTTTAAGATATGCATATTTTAAGGTAAAAAAAAACCGTTGCCAAGTCATTGGCAGTTAGCTTCCTCCTAACTAATTTATTGTTCCATTATTATCTCGTTTTTATT
>JAWWEO010019152.1:0-16743 GCA_035582975.1 Ormyrus labotus | reverse complement strand
ATATTTTAACATTAGAAAACATATCCCAAAGTTACAGGAAAATCCATTACCCAAATGCCGTATACTCTCCTTGTTAGACAAGTTGAAAGTTATACTTTTAATATAGAAATGAAAACATGACGGAGGTAAAAAGACACAAAAGTAACCAAAATTAATTATTATAATGTACTTTATAGTTCCACATTGAAGTAAAGATGCTAATTAAATTAATTTTCAAATAAAACAACGTCACCGAACCCTCTTTCATAACCCACTAATAAACTTAGAATTAAAAGCAAACGTAACTACGAAACGTTCCACTGGCACAACATTTTCCGTAATGATTTATTACTTTTGTGATTCACCGCTGCAAGTTATGCACAAATGCGATAATGGGAATCGGATTACATTTCATAGCGACGCATAGCAGCATAACTGAAACAAAAGATTTTTCTGCGCGTTTTGGCCCCGAGGAAGCAACAATTATTCGTTTCGCCGCTGCCGCTTGCCTTTTTCCCTCGTTAACTTTTTCTATGCTGCTAACGAGTCACTCTCGCATTCCGCGTTCTGTGTATACGCAGTTTTCCACGTCAACTCGTTTAGCTCGAAATTGGAATTCTTTCAAACTTCGCTAACTCGAAATTTCTAAACGTCGAATAGTTTGAGAAGAATTGACGTTTAAAAATCGCGGAGTATTTCCAGGCAAAGGAAACGTTTATGCGCCGAGTTTGACTTTGGATCTTTTTTTTTACCGCGTTTGTTAACGTGATTTTTCACTCTAGTTCGAATTAGTATTAAATTTTTTAGGAGCTCCTCGCGCGGAAGCTTCATTTAGGGCTACGACTATAAAGTCTGAGGTACTTAAACCCTACTTTAGGCAAGTAAAAACTTAAAATCATGTTAGAAATTTCGTAAAGTGATTATCGTTTAACTTTATAGCAGATTATGCGTAAGATAGCGAAGCTTCTAAGAATGACTGCTACTTTACAGAATTAATGACTGCACGTAAATCATACATATATAAATAATAAGAACTTCGTTATATTAAAAAAGTTAATGCATTTATTTACTCGAAATCATATTCAGCCATAAAAACGCGCCCACACAGCGTGAATTGCACGACCTTCGCGCGGCTGCAATTAAAAAAGCTCGAAATTTTTGTTTTCAACCCCGCAGCTCACTCCACTATTGCTTGTCTCTCTGTGTCTCCCTTCCCGCCCCCCTCTCTCTCTCGCAGCTCTGTTTCTCGCCCTATTCAGTTGCCGGCGAATTCGTTAGCCACAGCGCGGCGCAAAGTTCGTTCCGCGCCGTTGTCACTGCCGGCGCTTTGCGCAGCCGCTCGTCAACGTTGCGGATGATGTTTACAGTTCTGCAGCCGCTACATACCTAATTTCAACTCCTTTCGACGCTCCCAGCTTTTTCGCACACAGTTTCTCTCTCTCTTTTCGCGCGGCGCTTCTCGCTTTTTCTTCCTTTATTTTTCTATATATCCCCCCCCCCGAGTTGCCCTGGAAATTAGTTCGCGCGTGTGTCCAGCTTCTCGTTTTTCTCTCGTACGACCGGCTGGGAAAAAAAAGGGAGGACCCCGGTGGCTTTTCCCGTAAGTTAAAGTTAGCGGGGAGTCTCTGCTTTTTGCCTCCCCTCCCGCGCATTAAAGAGACGGCCCTTTTTACGGCTGTAAATTAATTTGTTCGGGAATTTTTTAAAGCTTATTATTCGGAGAGGAAACGGGAAGCCGCGCGCGGATCTTTTTACGCGGCCGCGAGACGGGGGAGAGATTGAAAAAAATTAATTGGACGCTGTGTAAGGATATATAAGCCGCGCGGTGTATTTTTTCGATAGTAAAGTTTCTTACAGCCTGGTTTTTGCGGTTTTATTCGTCCCTCGCGGTTACACGATACGAATAATTGGAGGCCTCGTAAACTTTTCAACGAAACCACCCGAAATTAAAAGCCGCGCATTTTACGCATTCGATTTACCCGAGACTTTTAATATTTTTCCCCCTGCCAATCAAAGCCGTTCCTTCTTCTCTCGCGCGCAGCACTCCGAAGCTGTAAAATCCGATTACCGCCTGTAAAATTCAGCGAAATTAAAACAATCGATAAAGCAGGAAAAAGGCGGCACAGCCCCGCTGCTCCAGGCTGTAATATCAATTAAACGACAGCGTAGTTAAAGCTGGAAAGCAGGTCTGCCCAGTCTAAACAAGCAGCAGCGGCGGCGGCAGCGTCCAATCGCATCGGTGTGCGCTAATCCAATAACGAGCTTAAAGCCGCTCTCACGCTCGATCTCGACGTCGGCCGCACGCAAAAGTCACTCGGCATCAGCAGCACGCGAGTAGGTATTACATCAGCGGCGCGCGCGGCGGGCCAAGTCGATAATTAGGGGCCACTTAATTAAGTAACGCTCCGGCAGCTGCGCCTCACCGGGCGATAAACCTTAATCCGCAGGTGCAGCATTCGATAAGGCGGCCTTAATTTCGTCCCACCTGCCGGGAGAGAGTCAGAGAGCCGCCGGCTCTGTATATCGGATTTTTTGCCTGATTTGTGGCCAGGGATGCGGCCCGGCTGATTGCCCGATGACTTTGCTAAATGGCTGTAATTTTCTGATAGGATTGCCCGATGGATCATGTTAAGGAGGGGAGGGGTTGCGCGAGGGAGCCGCACGCTTCTCGCGAGGGTGAAACGTTTTGCGAGATGGCCGAATGCAGGCTGGATACAAATATCGAGAGCTAGTAAATCATATTATGATACAACGGAATTTCCGAAATGCCGGAAATTGACAAAGTGATGGATGTTTGAGCGTCGGCGATTTTCGATTACTCGCGATATCGCGTTCGATATTGAAATCGTTCCTGAAATATTCCCGGTGCTAATGACTTAATTCGAGCTTATCGGCTTTTGCTCCGATAAAAGTTTTACGCGTGTTTGTCAAATTTTTCGGTGCAGCTCCGTGGTTGTAGGATAAAATTACATTTAAAAAAAATAAAATTAATCTCAATTTTCCATCGAACAAAATAACAATTGATAGCCGTTCAAACGCGTCGGCGGCCTCGCCGAAATTTCCGCACGCAAGCACTCCTCTAACCTCCCGCATCTCGGACGCGTCGCTCTGTAAACCGGACCTTCCGTTATCGTCTAACAATGCGGCGGGCCGGGCTCCATCAACTTCCCTCCCGTCGTAAAGAGCCCAGCAGCCTCGTCCCGAAATCGTCGATTTGCAGGCCCGCATGACGAATCCTCGTTCAGTTTTCGCACCAGTCGAGAGGGACCGTCTCGGAGATCCGAGCAGATGCTGGTGACCCCCTCGAGTGATTTCCCTCGGAAACGAGGCCGGCCGCGAAAGCCGAGCTATCGGACTCTTATCGCCCCCCGGGTTTTACTGTCCCCCCCGCTCTCTCTCTCTCTCTCTCTCTCTCCTTGTTTCAGGGTTTTACGCGGGGTTTAGCGGTAATCTTTCAAAAATGTATATATCCTTTTTAGATGTTTGGAGGAGGGTTTAAGGGTGACGGTGTTGTACTTCCGGATGGACGACGCCTCTTCGTGGAATGAATGCCTTTCGGGGGAATTTATTTCCAGGCGGGATAAGCTGTCAAATTTTAAGGCTCGCTTTAGCAGCCACTTAAGGTGGAATGACAATGCTTAAATAGAAGTCCCGTGGGTGGGAGGATTTTAAACGAGATTTAACGTCGATTCGCTTTTGGAGAATCTTTACGGAGGAATCGGGCGATTCCGGTGAATGTTTTTTGGATAGAGTCGTGTGCCATTCTAATGTGATGACGCCTTTTCAAAAGGTTATTGAATATATGAAAGAGTATGTGGATTTTATTTGACGGTATAATCTAGCGGAGGGTAAGCTTTTCAAACGGTTATGATGAATATATAAGATTTTTTGTGATACGTCGACTTATAAGACCTCTCAAATAGAGGAGTAATAAGTGGAGTGAGGTCGAAGGAAAATTCTGAAAAATTTCGTAATTTGAAATGTAGATAAAATGAAGTTTTTATGGTCCGAACTTGAAATGAAACATTAAATACGAAATATGAAAGTAGAATACCTCCTTTTTAGCATTAACTCACTGCATTATGCAAGTTGGATTTTCGTTTTACTATTATACTGTTTTGCATAATTTTCCGAAACGAAGAGTTTATAATAATACCGCAAATCGGCGTCCGACTTCTAAAGAAAGTCCAAATATTCCCACAAAAGGTCAGGCATTCATAATTTAATCATGCAAAGTTGCGAGTCGCGAAAAGCAAACCAGCTCCCGGAGAAATCCTCTTTTCTCCCTCTACCACGTCGGGCTTTATCGCGAAAATTGCGAATCTGCGAAAAGAGAGCGAGAGAGATGGAAAAAAAATAAAGAAACGAAAGAAACGAGCGAAATAAAGAAGAACATCGCCGACGTCTCCCCCAGATTTACCTCTTCCATCTGCGCATGAAAAGTGGCAAGGCGGAGCGGAAAGAATCTCCCGAGGGAAAGCCAGCCGTTTAGCATTCTCTCGGCAAATTCAGCGGACGGCCGGCGCGCGAATAAAAGATTTCAAATTAAGGGAGAGGACAGGTGGCGCCGTCAGGTGATTCGACGCGGCACAATTTAGGAAAAGCTCGTGGCAGCAGCGCAGCTCGTCCGGCGCGCGCACGCATGTTTTTTGTCCCCGCTCGCAGATGGCAATCAGGATAAATGGAATTTAATTAACGCGTCCTAGACGGGCTCGGGCTCTCCGTCCTCTCTCATTTTTCCGTGACCGGCTTTTTTCGCGCCGCGTTACTTTGTTACGGAGATGAAGCGTGCACGGCTTCGACGGAAATTCGTTGGCGGCACGATTTTCTTTTTATTCGGCGGATCGACGCTACAGTCGGCCGAGGTGTGAAAATTGTTAATACAGTACGTGGAATCGCCTTTTTAATTGCTCTTCTCGGATGCGTAACGTAATTCAATTTCAAGTGCCCCCATTTAATTGCTCGTATAAAAGCTTTAACACTTCACTTGTTTCCTCTAACTTTTTACTGCCCGGCTTACAAAATAGCTTCCGTGAGGAGAATTTCCAGCTCGAGAGACGTCGAAACTCTCTCTCTCTTTCTGCTTAATAATATCCGAGCGAATTGATAAACACCTTCGAAAACCTTTCAGTGAACCATTGCCCCGTTTACATCGGCGGCGCTCATCTCGGGGCTTTGCATCATTAAAATATAGAAAGCCTCGTCAAAAGCATCGGGCGATCTCGTTTAATAATGTAGCCACGGTCAAACTCGCATCCTCCTCTCTCTCACTCCTCTCTCTCTTGCTCCACCCTCGGGAGGAAGTCGCCGGTGCGCGTAATGCGGCGACGTCGACGGGGAAAACGAATGGTCGAGGAGAAAGAGCCGAGTTATAAATTCTTCGCACGGTCGCACTCGCTTTTCCTT
This sequence comes from Ormyrus labotus, assembly GCA_035582975.1. NCBI lineage: Eukaryota > Metazoa > Arthropoda > Insecta > Hymenoptera > Ormyridae > Ormyrus > Ormyrus labotus. The sequence continues at coordinate 11,358 of JAWWEO010019152.1, read as the reverse complement.
CTCCCTGCGCTTTTATCCGCGGCAAGGGTTTTCTTCCTTCGCTCTCTCTGGGCTTTTTCTCTTATTGCGGTGCCCCGGCGACGGACGGGAGAGAGAGACTGTGTGTCGGGGGGGATGATGATATGTACACGCGCGGGGAATTGCTGGTAATAAGGGGAGTTGACTCTTGCCCTCGTGAGCGATGGGGGAAAGGTGGGAATTTTTTGAGTTTGAGAACGTCGAGGCGCGCAGCTTTTGTTTAATGAGTTTGAAGGAAAATGGACCGTTTCCTGAAAGCTATCGCTTGCAGTTGGAAACTGGTCCTGCAATCGAAGGCGCTATATAGCAGGGAAAACGTGGAAACCGTGATTTAGCATCGGAACACGTGTGTAGGTGTTTAGTGCATAAAGTTAGTGCGTTATTTACCAATGATGTATGCAGGCAATTCAGAACACTCCATTAGAACGTTATTTTATTGTGCACTGTAAATAACGTTTATTCGTTTTCCATTCGACTCTAACAGCAGTGCTGAAGCTAACCCTTTGCATTTCAAATGGTTTATAGAACAAATTAACGAGTAAGCTCGAAAGCAACTATATATAGATCCGACAAAATAGTCAACTCTGGGGTGTACGTGGAAATTGCAAAAAACAACCCCTCTTGCGGCACATCGTTCAAAAACAGCGTGGCGCGAAACTTAAACAAGATGCAATGTCGTTTATGCAGCAAACATTGCACTTGTTCCTCGAAGCTTCATTGGATGCTCCTGTACTGACATCTAATTAAAATTCGATGCAGCTTAAGGGTTGGTAAGGGAAGCGACGGTGTTTGGCCTGCGTCAAAGTTTATTAATTAAACTAGGAAACCTTCAGAGTTTTGCAACACTTTAGTGCATTTCCTGAGTTTATTTACCTGCTGGGAGTTTATTTTCGTACCTTGCATATTTAAGCCTGTTTTTCAAATAACGCGAATAGTTCCGACCAGGTAATTTGTTTAAGTTACTCATTTTGATTTGTGAGAATTTATTTTAAATATAAATAATTTCCAACTCGGCAGGATTTTAACTTTTCTAAGCTAATGTATTATAGTGCTAGAGTATTAACTAGGATAATAAGATAAGACGAATTAAGGCTTACGGATTTACCTCATCAAAGCAAGCACACGTCTAAAACTTCTGTTTTCACTCTGACTAAAAGCAAAAGCATTCATTTAATTAGTTTTAATTACTTGAAGTACTAATGATAACGTATTTTAATACACCGAGTTAACTTTAGTGCGTACAAAATATTTTTATTTATAATTATTTGACTCGGCAGTCGGAAAAGGAAGTGCTCTCTTTACTTTTAAACAGGCTCTTCAGTTATTCATAAAATTTTTCTTTGCGATTAAACAACTTGAAAAAAATTATTCAACTTTCACAGTTCGGGAAAATGTATAGGTTGAAGAGTTATATCTGTTGGGTTTGAAAGTAAAGAAAAAATTATAAATTTATTAACTGAAAACGTAATTATGCACTTTGGATTCTTTTTAGTGATAAGTGGAATCCACTTTATATTCAAAAATATTTCCGCTTCTATTCATTTTATACTTTATACTTTAACGCAAGAAGACTTTTGAAATTCAATGCTGGTGTTTTCATAATAAGCAAATGAAGATGAGTAATAACCACGTAGCCCTTATCCTTCCAGAAGGCGATTTAAATTAATGAATATGTAAATGAGTCAATAAAGAAGGGTTTTAGATCCTTAAATTGGTTGCTTTTGTAAATCCCCTTCCGGAGTAGCTTTTGAAAATAAATTCTTTCACAAATAACCCTTTAATTTGCTCTCCTTAAAAAAATCATCGGTAATGAAAAAAAGTTTGCTTTTCATTCCCGATGATCCTTTTACAATCATTTATTTTACTTAAAAATTTTATTTACCTATTTGTAGTTTCAATCGTAACAACGTTACAACCTACAAGAGTAACAAGTGCGACGATCCGAATCGAAAAGCAGAACGAGGCAGATAAAAAGGAAGCGAATGGTGAAATTGAAATTTCGGAATTTTCACGGTCTCGCGATTCCGCCTGCCAGATATCTTCCACTGTCTCGTCATCCCGCCCGACTTTTTCCCTTTTTCCACGGCTCCTTCTCATTTGCTCTCTGGCGCTTCTCGGCCGACTTATTTTATCTTTCCTCCGATTACCGGAGAGCTACTTTTTTCAATTTATTCGGAATGAGCATTGAGTGGCGTTCGAGAGGCTTTATGAATTCAAATCTTTTAAAACTTTGTTTTCAATGCCTTCTCGTAACCGGTAAAAGCTTCGAGCACTCGGGTCTGTTTGGTTATTTAATGCACACGTAGGACTAAATGAATTAGAAACACCTTTTGAAGCCTGCAAGTATTGGGAAAAGTTGAAGCTGGAAATTCAAACGCTCGAAATGCAGAGTACACTGAAGTAATCATCGAAATGCTTTCATAGATACACTTGACAGCAGAAGCGCTTCCAAAGGAATGCTTGCTTTACCGGACGTATTTGATATTAAAAGATATTTTTAGATATATTTGATGCGCATTCTTTTAATTAGCAAAAAGTATACGTTTTGGCATAACCTAATAAACTCTGATGAATAATCGATATATTCAAGTGCTGCCCGAATAAACGAACTGTTTTAGCAGTCAAAGTTTCAATAATTTAACGAATGAATAATTTAAGTAGCGGCCTGAGCTCAATTGGTTTACTTTAATGTCCATGATATTCTGTTTGCAGAAATGTTCGGGCGAACGTACAATCTGTCACTTATTAACGATACGAACTTAACTACTGTGCCAATTATGGAACGTTGCTGTCAAGATATCGTCTACCCGACGTTTATTGAACCAGCACCGTCCGAATTCCAGGCCAGTATATCCAACAAAAACCTATATATCGAATATATCAAATATTTCAGTAGTTAGAGCTCATTATTTATTCGAAATTCCCTCGGTTACGAAGAGCACAAATATTTCCCTCCCCGTCAACTGCATATTGAAAAGGCGCGCGACTTATACCCGGGGCATAAGAATCAGGGTTTAAGATAATAAAAAAACTATTCGAGCTTATTGCTTCTCGTCGTCAGGCTCATTTTCACAAGCTGTGCCGCAGCCTCCGCTCCTCTTATTGAAACATCGATGCTCGTCCCTCTTTCTTTTCCAGGGTCCACCCACTCTGTACTTCATTTATTCCTGCCTTTGGCTCTCACCTCGCTCCCTTTTCATCCGGATATCCCTCACCCTCCTCTCGATCACGAGCTCTCCTTCGGGCGTCTAAGAAAAAAGAAAACCCCCCGGCCGGACTCCATTGAAAAGCTGAGTTTTTTAATTTACGGCGTCTCCGAGGCTTTTGCGCGCTTCCGGCTCAGGCATTATCGGCGGTTATTCTTCCCCGGATCCCGGGGAATTAACTCGGTTTTTCGCCGCGCGGCGAACGCATAATCGGGGGAAAACAAAGTGCGCCGCGTGGCATCTCTTCATTTCGCTCCGCCCTCGATTTAGCCCTTAATTCAGTACGTCGCCTGTCGGTTGCTTAAGACTCTGTCTCTCTCTCTCTCTCTCTTCCCCTCGCTTCTCTCGGAGGGGCATTTTCTCGTCTATCGGGGCATGAATTCCTGTTAAATTGCTCTACTCTCGCGGCTGCGAGCGAAGGGGATTCTCCTCGTCATCGTGGCCTCGGAGAAAAGCGGAGAGAGAGTCGAGTAAGAGTCTTTCGAAGTTCTTTTTTTGTCGGTCTTAGTCATTGCGCGAGGTAAAGTCAGATGAATTGGAAAACTGAGAAAAAGTTCGGAGGTCGGTGAGGAGCTACTTAAGAGTGGAAATTAACGCTGCTTTGAGGATTGTTCGGGGAACTTTTGGAGAGGAGAATTCTATTTTTGCCGGAGTTAATAACATGCTAACCAGCGTCGCGAACTAATCTTATTAGTCGCCGGGACGATAAATCTATTTTCCTTGATGCTTATATGGCATGAGTGACAATTAGATTTTAATAAAGAGAAATAGTTCCGTAAATCTATTTGCATCTACTATTTTAGGCGACGGTTTCTGCTTATTTTATATGAAATGCTAAATTTCTACGAAAGCAGCTGTATAAAATTCTGTGTAAAATATAATATTTTAAAACCTGAATCTACATCATCTCCATAAATTTTAATACCTAAAATCAAATTGTACCTTTTCCTTAATTTTTATTCATCCTGCATTATCCAATTCCCTCAGGATCCAAATAACAACTAGCCCAACTCCGCGAATAAAAGCCCCTGCGAACCCACGAAATCCTCGCGTTTCCCGGAAAACTCCTCGGCTCCCGCGCCATCCTCCTCCGATTCCTTTTAGCGCTGCTTAAAAAAAAACTCCGTCGCCCTGCCCATCGAAATCCGAAGAACGGCTGTAGAAAAATGCCGCGCTCGCTGCAGCGGCGAGTCGTCGCCGGCGCTAGGCGACGAGAGGCTAAAAACGGCGCAGAGAGGTCGAGGCTCGATGACGAGCAAGTCGAGCGTGAAAATCGAAGCGCGCCGTGAGGGGAGAGAGAGAGAGAGAGGGAGAAAGAGAGACCTCACACGAGGGAAAATCCATATGGAAGGCGAGCAGGCTCGCAGGCCTCTCTCTGAGCGCCGCGAAAAAACCGCTGCGATCGCGCCGATTTCCGAACCGTTGCCCCTTTGCCACTGGTGGCTTGCTTTCGACGATTCTTTCTCGAATGCGGGATATTGAACGGGTTCTCGAGTTTTAAATTTTTCGGAAGGCCTGTCTTTTAAGAAAATTTTCAATATTGATACAATGACCTTTATTTCTTAACGTTGATAAACTGTCCAGCCATGATTTACAATTATTACTTTAAGAAATGTGGTAACTCGTCATGCACGAGTAAATGCGCGAGTAATTTTTATTAAATTACCATTTTTCCAAAATAATCAGCTAATTAAAAAGAGCATGCCGTTTCATCGAAGCAATAAATAATCTTCCCGGATAAGAAAAAATACCCTTTGGAAATCATTATCCTTTGAATCGACTCCCAGCCGAGCAGCCGCATGAATTGAATCCCCCAGAAAAGATCCGGTGTCGGATCTCGAAATCTCGGATGAAGCTTCACCGAAGATGCCGACTTACTAACGAGAGTGGCCATTTGCACCGGCGGAAAAGTGGACCTCGCGAGAGAATGGAGCGCGTCTCCTTCTCATAATGGCCGGCGACTAGATATATCCCCTTCTCTCCGCTCCGCGGAGGTCCGATTTCGCTTCTCGATTCGAGAGAGAGTCGCTTACTTCCGCGAGAACGAGAAAGAAATTGGATTTTGCAGTTGGCCCGTGGGACGCGATTACTTATTTCGATTTTACGAGCCGTTTGTGGGACTAATGCAAACGGGGGGATCTCGGATTTTTTTCCGGGATTCGGTATCTTTTGGGGTTTGCAAGATTGTAAAAAATTGAAGCGGATACGGGGAATAATTTTTAAGTTATTTTGTATCGTAAAATTCGAAATTTGTAATGTCAAACTGAAAAGTGTTCGAATTTTATTATTTTTTTTTTTTTTTATTTTTGTAAAAATGTTTTTTCTTTGTTCGAAGATTATTTTAGAAACAATTCGGAAACACAACGATTTAGGCAATTCATACGAGTGGTATATTTGGCTCCAGGGAAAAATTTTTTTCAAAGCGCCAAGGGGTCTTTCATTTAAAATTGGCCAGAAAATCGAGATAAACGTCATGCGCAATCTGTACTACGCATATAAATAAACCTTCAGACTTGTTCACAGTAATAAAAGTATTTTTTTAAGCTTTGAAATTATCAAATACAGATTTAAATAACCTTTCCAAACTAAACGAGGCACATTATACATCTCCAGAGGAAAAGAAAGCACCTTTTTTTTTAACACTGGGGAAATCGTCGACTTGACAAGACCCTCTTCAAGAGGCAACAGGAATATAAATTTCTCTCGAAAACCGACAGTACCAACGCAGAGAGACGTGCATTATCCTGCATTTAATAATTTATCACGGAAGTGGCTATTTATTTCGAGATTCCCCCGAAAATGTTGGCGCGTTACGCAACAAGTTTCCTGAAAAGAGTCTTGTCAGCTGTATAAATGAGCTTTGCATTGCCGGAATGAATTAATGATACTTGTTACTGCTTTAATTAATTATTTCCAGAATTGCAGTGGTTGCGATTTACGAAATAAATATTTTCGTAGTTTTCAGGATTTTTTTTTAAACTTTACATTATAGTTTATTAGGAAAAAAATTGTTTTTATGTCACAGTTTATTAAAATAGGATGAAAACTGGATTACGGATGAGAGAGTTGATTTAACTCTAACGCAGCCAACTTGTTATTGCCATTGCATATTTAGAGAACGATTACAAACAATGCATACTACATGAGAGTAGTTTTAGTTCCGAATGAATAATTTAATAAAGTGCAAGATTTCAAGAATTTATAGTAAACAATATTAAATGAGAAAATTATATTACAAATAATAATTAACATAACGAATCACCGGTTAATAAAAAAATATATGCTAATTTATCTTTTTTCTTTTCGTTCATTAAGTTCAATAATTAAAATGACCGATTATTTCAGTTCTGAAACATTAAATTAATAAAACTGTTTAATTATTCATACATCGAAAAGTGTTATTAAATTAAAATGACATATTTCATTCGATCGCGCCGAAAATGTACATCGATAAATCAAGTTATTAATAACATTTAAGTCTTCACTTTACCATCGAGCATACTAAAGTTATTTTCGTCGTTTTTACGCCTTCGCCAATGTCTCATTATAATGCCTTGCATTATTCGCGCTGATAATATAAATTATCCGCGTCCTCGAAATTTCCGCGGCTTTGTGCTCGCGATGAGTTAGATGCGTGCCAAACTTACATTTCCCTCGCTAAGAATGTATCGATTAGGTGGCGTACATAAAAAATGAATACTCCAAGAAAAATAACACTCTTTAGCCGGCCCGTGATGAGTTGGATATTTGCTAATGGAAAACTTTAAACTTTAAGATGGTATCGCATTTGACTTGATAATCATAAAACCTAACTTATGTTCTTAATCGTTTTATTAATCGGTATACCTTACTTGAATAAAAAAACAGTCATTTACTTATAGCAGTGAGACTAAAAATCATGTTCATTCTTTGTTAATGCATTTTGCAACAAGAGTTGGAGTATTGAATTTTCATTGTATTAATACTCTAAAGATAGATTTCCTGGACATACTAGGCGCTCTCTTCTCCGATGTCAGGAAAGAACGTGGAAATCAATACGGCAAAATATCAGGGATTGATGGAAAAAGATCTATAAAATACAAAATGCCTCATCTTCTATTTTGAAGATGACACATAATCCTATAAATGATTGAAACAAACTTTAACATGCCGTAGATGTCTCTTAAAAATCTCGAAAAAATAATTCAATCGCTCGCAGTTTAATACCCCCTTAAATCTCCCTCCCCCTCAAACTTCAAAATCAAAGCCATTCCCAATTAATTAATGCGAATTCAGCTCAGCGTCTCGGCTTACCGCTGGAAGTGGCACACGGCAAAGGCATTCTCTTCGAGTAGCTCCCTCGCCTTTCGCCTCACGTACGATCACTCCTCGCTTTTCCACGCCCCGCGCTCTCGGAAATTCTGCCTCCCCCCCTTCCCGCAAGTTTTCGCCGTCCGTCACCGATTTTCCCCTCGTCCCCCTTTTCAGCCGCCCATTACGCATTCTTTTGTCGTATCCCCGAGTGCCCCTGCTTTTCCTATCTGTCTTACGGGACCGTAATGCAGCCCGAACGGAGTGGCGAGGAACCAATTTTTTTTTCCCGAACTTCTCTTATTCGGTTTTGGACGACCGTTTTGGGGCGCTGCGAACGAGGCTGTCGATATGGATCGGAGCTATTTTACGCGGAGAGTAATTCAGATACACGAGTGGAATATAGGTTTCAATTAGTGGGTAAAAGAGAGCGAAGTTGTAAAAGTTCGTTAATTAAAGTTTGAGAGCTGCAAAAATGTGGACTCCCTTATGTTTATTCAAGTTATAAAAATGAATTTACTTTGATACTAATTAGCTGGATTAAACCAAAAAGTGCAGCTCGTAAACAACTCCGGAGGCATAAACTTTTGATGCACTTTTCAACTCAAGTATTACGAGAAATAGTTACAAACTCGAGACTCCTAAAATCGAGTTTATTATAAAAACAAAAATCACTTCGTTAATTACAAGAGCAGGGAATGCTTTGAATATACACCAAAAACCCTAACCAGCTATATCACATTCCCGAAGTTGAAGCATACCAAATTCACTTTAGTACTTTGAAAATCAGCCCTTTTTACGCACTGCTTTATCCGATACTTACTTTGACATGGAGTATTTTTTTGTAACTCACTTGTTTTAAGCAAACGCTCCCCGGTAAACCTAAAACAAAGCATCTAGTAAAGAATCAATTTTACTGCACCGAGAGCTGCACAGATCCCTATCGCATATACGCAGCGTTACGACGAACTAAATTATTTACGCCCCCTCGCATAAAAAAATCCCGTTTTCCCATCGCATTGCTCATCACTTATTCTAACGCGCTCCTCTCTCGCCTTCCTACTTTAAGCTTCCTCTCTTCCGCGTTTTTTACGCGGCATTCGCGCCTCTTTTATTCCCCCCTCGTCTCTGCTCCTCGCGTCTTCGATTTTATTGTTTCCGATCGCCTAGTTTCCGTCTAAGTTCCTCGGCTATGTGTCGATTACACGCACATAACGGCTCGGAGGCGTCGAACACGAAGGGTTTGTCGAGGAAAAGTGTCAAATGCATTCTCTCCTTTACTCTGTTTCGTTACATTTCCGAGTTCGCTAGCACTTCTATTCAGCCTCGTGGGATTCTTCGTTTATTTTTCTTGTTCAATTTTGTACTTTGATATTCTTCTGTTTCGCGGAGAAAATGTACTATATAATTGCTTGATAAGTTACGGAATTTCACAATTAATATTGAATGAATACTTTACGAACAATTTCAAAAGCACTCGTTATTTAAACTGCAAAAGTTACAAACTCACTTCACACTCGAGTATCTATTCACTCAGATTCGGAATTTCCGTAATACAGAAATTTCACATTAATTCGCGCAATTCAACTGCATTATTACTCAATTTTCATATGTTACATTCCCAGCAAAACGCTTGCTTTAAAAAAAAAAGTGACCCCAATCCCCGTTAATTTTCTGCGCTCTCCGAATATAACTCCATTTCCATAAAATAATCTTCATCCATCTCTTCCGAAGCGTCCTCCACACCTCGTTCGCGCTCAGTGCGCATCCCGAACAGCACAGCCAACTCCACAATACTCCTGCAAACTGGCTTTCGAGATTTACTTCATCGCTTTGCGCGAATTCGAGTGTATACTGGCACAAGGGAGAAACTTCTCCTAGCCGAGAGAGAGAGAGAGAGAGAGAGAGAGAGTTGCGGAATAAAGGAATCTAGCCGGCTTCAGTAAAACTCGCGAAATCAATCCGGGGGGCTTCCGACAAATATTTGATCGAAAGAGGAGAAAGAGAGTGCCGGGATGCGCGATAAAAAGCAGAGGATGAAAGAGCTCTCTGATAAGGGGACACAACGACGACGACGCCTGGCTTCCTTATCGAGATGCTTTTTTCGCTCTCGCGGAGGAAGGACGAAGTCGAAGTTTGAGGTGCAGATTCGTTCGACTGCTCCCGAAGGAGGAGGACGCGATGAAAGCGGCAGACGAGTCTTTCTTCGTTTGGATGGAGGCAAGAAATACGGCTTTTTCAATGGACTCTTTCTCGAGCTGGGAGATCGATTTGGATAAGGCAGATTTATCTGGCTGCATAACAAATTTTTATTTCAGGCCTTCTTCCGAGAGAAATTGATGTTTGCTACGATGAAAGTAATTACGCAGTTAATAAAGCTCTCTAAATTTATATTTTGTAAAATGAAAGTAAAGCTTTGGCTTCATTTTTTATTTACGAGAAAGTAAGTTTAAATTGGATTTTAATGGAATTGAAGTTAATGAAATATTGTTTTTGAAGCGTAATAAAAGTTATATTTTAAAAAATGATAAAAGAATGTTATAAAACTATAGCAAGAGCTAAAATAATTCATTTTTCCTATTCATGTCAAATATAAAATTTATGTGTTTTATCTATTTTATTCAAAAACAAAAAATAAACGTTATTGAAACGCCTTAATTCGGCAACCTACTATCACCTTCTTTAAAAAATTGATGGGCTGGAAAATGAAGTCAGTGTATTCGTGATGTGATTGGCTGATCAGTTTATTCGTGGTCTGATTGGCGGAAAAATAGTAACCCCCAAACAAAGAAAATAGTACATTGGATTTCATTAGTTGTAACATATACGCACAACTATTTTATACGTACGGTAGATGAAATAAAAGGAAGCAATCCACAACTCTTTCACAAGTAAAGACATACGCTAAAGAGCGTGTCAAAGAAGTGCGGACAAATGTCGGAAAAAGGCATACCTCTAGTATACGACGGCTGCTCCGCGGGCTCGGTGCAGGCACAAAAGTTGTGATAACTTCCCGAAGAATCCCGTTGAAATCGTAACTGCAGATTTGCGCTCTCATAAAGGAGGACGTCTGGGAGAAAGAAAGAGGAAAGAAACTTTGGAGTTTCCCCGGGCGTTTTACGAAATTCTCTTATCGGGCTTTATGAAGTTGAATTGAGTCGTTTGTTTCAGTCAGTAAGGGGTAGTCGAATTTATGTAATGCGCAACAGGGGAGATATTAAGAGTTTATTTTTTTGGATTTATTTTCGGCGAAGAATTGGTCTTATTTTGCATTAAGAGATCTTGCATTAAATCTGCGTGTTAAGTTGCCTTTTATTGACTGTAAATCTTGTTTTCGTTTTTTATTTGCGAGCGAAAATTGGGAGAAACGATGTCTTATCAAATTGTTGAATTGTTGAAAAAAATATCAGGTTTTTAAAATAGTTTTAAAATACATTCCTTTGATTTAAATTTAGAATTTTATCAAAATATTATTTAATAATTATGCAAACTCATACAAATAGATGTATGTTTATAAACTTATTTACTTGTATTATTTTTCGATAAACTAAAGTTATTTCATCATGTATAAATAAAAGGTATTATTTGTACTGTCGGAATTAACGAGTGTTAATTCAGTCGCGCAATTTCAATTTTGATTGAGAGTCATTTATGTGTTACACATTATTCAAAATTCACAAAGTTCGCATATTTTATAATAGAATTATAGAAGCGCTTTTATGTTAGTAAATGTTTAATCAAACAATTGAGGAGCCGGATCGAGAAACCGGCCGCGGCCAAAGCCACGGTGGGCAGGGTCGATTTTTGAAAGTCTGCAAATAAATTTAAAAAAAATACTATCATG
>JAWWEO010019151.1:0-12596 GCA_035582975.1 Ormyrus labotus | reverse complement strand
ACACGCCCCCCCCCCCCCCCCCCCGTCTTAGCACATTAATCCGCATCTACTCGAGCATTTCCATAAATCGCTCTTACAACTGGCCCGAATAGGCTTTGGCAGGAGCGATCGAGTTTTACGCGCTCTAACAATCCGGGCGTGCGTAATGCAGCTGCGCGCGTAAACAGGGATCTAAAAAAAAAAAAGGAAAAAAAATGAGTGCGAGAGCGTTGCGCGCGCCGCGATAAAAGTTACGAGGGAAATTCGCTCTCGCGATACAGGTCGCCGGGAGTAAAGACCGCGCCTGCGTGCACTATATGGTTATTAGGTCGACGTTCTTTCGGCCATTCTCGTTTCAATGTGCGCCTCCTCGCATACAGAGAGAGAGAGAGAGAGAGAGAGGGAGAGAGCAGCCTGACGGATTCAAGCTGCCGCCGCGGCATAAAGGTCAGGCCGTAATCGTAAAAGGGGCCGCCGCTAATGCGCCGTCATTGAATTTCCCTCCGCGGGAGGCGCGACACAAAGGGGCCTCAATTATTTCGAGCTCGAGCGAAAGGAGCATTCCGCCAGAAGAATACTCGCGAATGCCATATTGCCACAGGAGGATTGACCGCTACTGCTGAAAGCTAAGAAATATCGTGGGGAGCTTTAGAGCCGCGTTAACTTCCCGCGAAACTAGCGGGCGGACTGCGCGTGCAGTCATTTTTGGATTTGATTGTTGTGCGGAGGCTAGTCTGATTGTATTGGCTGCTCGGCGGAGGTTACTGAACTTCGTTCGTTAAAGAGTCGGGTGATTTATTGCTTTTCGAATGAAATTAATTGCTGAAAATTACGCTCGGTTCTTTTGAGGGAGTGATATTTATTTTTTTCCGGTCCAGTTGAACGTTTAATTTATGATGTCGGAGAACGAATGTATAACTTTTAGCATGTAATTTTCGACTCCATGAATCAATCGCGCTGCGAAAAAAGCTTTCGTACTGTATAAAAAGAATTTTATAGTGCTTGTAAAGGCATTTAAGTTTTTTCAAAGACAATTTCATAAACTCGATTAAAACGTTCGTAAAAGCTTTCAGTTGAAGCACATCAAAATAAATGTAATCGCGGCTTATTTTATTTCATAGATGACTTTTCAATCTTAATAAAATAAAATGGGAATATAAAATAATAGTATTTTTATGTATACATGCATCTTTCATATATATTGATGCTATAAAAAATATTTTATGGCCACGGAATATTTTTTTCTTGACATTTTTACTACGTTATATTTCTTATAGTATAATATATAAGAGTATTAAATATTCCTTTAACTTTGAATTTCCCTTTTTACAATATATTCTAAACAAAACACATTAATCAAAGTACACAGATTAACGTTAAAATTTCATCTCTAAATCGCCTAAGCATTAATTAGCAGCAAACACCGAGATTAATCTTTCTCCCAACGGAAATCCAAATTTTCCTCCGCTCGGCGTAACAAAGCCTTATTAGCAGCGAATTCACATGTAATTATCGACATTGAGAGACAAGCGTCCGGGGAATCAATATAATGGCGGGGAGCGAAACGCGACAGACAGAGGCAGACACAACGCTTTCGGGGCGCCTCTACGAAAGTCTGGAACTTCAATTAATTTGATTTATCGTGCACCGGGAGTCGACTCGCTCAGTTTCGCCCGTCGACGCGCGACATGTCGAATCGAAGTGTATTAATGAGAAAGCGCCGGGCGCAAGTTCGGAACAGCCGTAAGCTTGTAAGCGGCTTTGGGCGGCGGCGCGGCTCGCCCGTTTGCGTATAAGCTAGTTCCCTCTCCTTCGCGAAAATCATCGCCGCCGGATTTGGAAAAAAAAAAAAACGAGGAGGACGCGCTCGAGTATATCCGCTTTTCTGAATTATTTACTTGGCCGGCTCTTACCCCGACCTTCCCTCTTTTCTCGAGGTTTTAATTAAGCTTTCAACGCCCCGCAGCCGGTCGCTCTTGCTTTTACGAGCGGCCCTTCTGCTGCGGCCGCTGCTCCTGCTACTTTAAAGAGAGAGTGGAAATAATAAAATATTCAAAGTATTGTGGTTTCCCGAGGTCGCTTTGTCCGAAGCTTCCTCGTTATTTTAAACTGGCAATTTTTCCTATACTTTTGGATGGACTGGCTTTATTTGCTTTTGGCATTTAATTATGCATGTAAGAGTTCTGGTTGGCTGTTCTTGCTGTTTGTAGCGCTTCTATGAAGTACACTGCTTATAAACGTATGAAAGGTGAAGACTAGAATGGAGGTATTTTTAGAAATTGTTATCGCTTATCTTGCTGTACCTACAGAGGTGAGATAAGCGAAAGAAGAAGACCGGATGATAAGCTTTAAATAAAAATATTAATTATTTTCTTGATTATTGACAGTGAAAATACATTTCTGTGGAAAATTTTCGAAATCAGTAAATATCTTTGAATTTTTTAGTCTTTTTTCCACTTTAAGTTATACATTTTCAATTTTTCATTATTTATGTGAGTTAATAACAATAGTTTCTTTATCGATGCTTCATCAATTCCGTTTTTTAAAACTTAATTTTATAATTTTATCAAAATTCATTAACCACGCGACGCTCTTCATCAACCTAAGAAAACTATTTCCCGAAAATCGCCCTTTCATCTTTCACTCCCCAAAATCCTACAGATATGCACTCGGCAACCCATTAACACGCGAGCACCTTATTCCACTCCACAGATGTCGCTCGCAAACCAGCATCCCGGCCTCTGTCAATAAAGTTATCGCCTGGAAACAATGAATCTCCGGCTTCAGCCTGAACTCGGCAATTGCTCGTCACTCGGGTGCAGCAATCAAAGTATATCGCGGCGGCCGCTTTACGCGCGGCGTAAACCAAAGGCGGCACACGTGCATTGCCTTCCGCGAAAGGCTCGCGGTCGCCGGAAGCCGCAAAACCGTCGAATTCAGCGACAACTGCGTCGACCCTGACCGCTCTCTCTCTCTCTCTCTCTCTCGACTCTCCGCCAAGTCGGCTATCACCGACAGCGAGAGAGGAGCCCCGGCCGGTTTCGTTTTTAGCGCGGTTAAGACACTTTCGCGGTGGCGATAATTGCCTCGCCGCCTGGCTCGCGTCGAATGACTGTGTTTACGCTGCGGCCGCCGCGAGAATGGCAATCGTCATCTTTTCAGCTGCTGCGCTCCGATTTGCGAGCGAGCAGCGTCTTGTTAAGCGGTTAGAGAGGTAAGTGGAGTTGAATGAGCATTGGGAAAAATGGCAATTACCGGCATACTTGGGATTCTTCTTTCGAATACTTTGAATGTCTACCGGTGATTGTTTCATTTCGTTTACTTCTGAATCAGAGGACCGTTTATTATTCCATCTATAATCTTGAAGAGTTTATTTTACTCCGTCAAGCGAATCGATCGGATAAACAGATATTGAAGTTTCTTTAAAGCAGCCGCGTTATTTGTACTAAAAAGTATGCACCGCAGAAGAAACTTGATACATATTTTTATCATCGGTGCGGAAAATGGCATTCTATAGCGTCCTAGTTTCATTAGAATTTTATAATACGAAATCGAGTATTTTCTTACAATACAATCACCTTTTTAAAAAACACCATAAAATGTGCGAAAAATTATCTATTCTTGCAAAATCGGGTCAATAGCATTAATACAGGGAAACATTAGACGTTTCCTTAATGAAAGTAGTTGCAAAACGCGAGCCTTAAATTTCTAAAGTGTAGAGATTTCTTATGTTATTAACCTGCTTTCACTTGGAAAAAATGATCTGATTCTGCTAATTAAGAAATACTGATTAATTAGGTCTATTGAAGTTGATGGTACACTTACGCAAACTGCAGTGCAATGTTCCATCGCTAACCAATATTTTGCAGCTAACAACGAAGTTACTCACCTGAAAAAAAGAGAAAATCATCGAATTAGTGTATTGATTCAAAATATATTATGCTAAATTTAACGAATTATTTGTGATGAGCACGAACAATATAAACTACTATAAATTATTTAAAGGTTGAAAACGAGTACTTGAAACATAGAAGTGCTCCCTTATTGAATGTCCAAAGTCGCTGTTCTTTTTATATAAAGTTCAGTTGAAGTTACAAATGACCACCTGTAGGGCAAAGGTTATTTATCTATCTATAGCCTTCGCTCGATCGAGCAATCAACTCCCGTCCACATCGCATTGCCCTCGACGTTTTACGACTTTATTTCAGCTGTAATCGTTATAACCGATAATCAAAGTCTCAATTGCCATTTCTAATTGTTATAGTTCCACTTTGCAGTTACTTTTATGCGTAATATAATGCCTTTAGTCATTTAAATATTGAGAAAAGACAACTGAAACTACTATGCAAACAGTGCAAATAACTCTGGGTAATTATACTGCTAATTATTGCAGTTTAATTTTCTTTGCCAAAACAGTCCTATTAGAGCTTTTATTTCATCGAATGATGCAAATAAATAATCAATGACGTAACCGACAAAAATAGCAAATACACTGTAATGCACGGTGAATAGAAGCAATGTGCAATCGCTTAACGAGCCAATGTCTGTTTATTCAAAGTGACAACACAAAGAGGCGTAAAAGCTTTCAAGATAAAGAGAAAACTGAATTGGCCGTATGAGGCCAGTCGCTCATTTATTCTCCGCTGTGGATCGTACGTTAAAGAAGCAGCACAAAAAAGTAACAGATGTAGGTGTCACTCTCGCGGAGCAAGAGGTCAAGTTTTTGCTACTGGCATAGTTTCAAGAATGGAACTCAATTTTCCGGCCCATAAGTCAGAATTTTCTTACGGCTTTTTACGTGACATCAGACACGAAACGCGAATCAGCTTAATGCTCTTGCTTTCACGTTCAATTGTGTAGAGCGAAATTGTTGTGCAGCCTTCGATCAATTTATCGATCAAGCTGAATTAAACTTTATTACAGTATTTGTAATGAAAGTTACAAAGTAATGATAGAATAAAAAAGAAATTTTTTTAAATGGTACTGCTTATTATCTTTTATAATTAATTGTAATATATATTTATTCCAATTATATCAAAGAATCTTTTAAAACTGGCACAAAACGAGCTCGTTTAAAAAATAAACGTTTTTATCGACTAACGAATCGCAGATAAAGTCGAAACTACATTGTCGAGGCAAATAATGAAAGTAGCCCGATGACGGTACACATTCGCGCCGCATTCATTACTCACTAATTGACAAATTTATCGAAATACAGAGTTGTCAAAGTGCAATAATAAAAGTATCCGCGCCGAGCGCTTCATGCAAATGCGCAGCGCGTCCAAGCCTTCCTTGCCTCGTAGTTCTCCCAATTAACTCTGATCGAATGAGAGACACAATGAAGCTCGTTAAAGACCTTCATTAAAAGCACATCGAACGCGTAACTCGGAGCTTTATTTACGCTTTTGCGGAACAATAAACGTCGCGCGTCTCCCTTCTCAAAGGAAACCGGAAAAAAGCTATCCGCTCTCCGAAAACAAAAAAAAAGCAGTCTTTGCTGCAAATAATTGGGAGAAAAAGCGCGCTAAATCGAGTGGATTGTCAAGGAGTCCCGGCGAACTATCCGAAAATAATTCCGTGGAATATAACAGACAAGTACCGCGGGGGAGAAGCGGAGAAAACGATTTCGATGGGAGAAGACTCGCGAGGGGGCGACAAGATAACAAGCGATTGAGAGGCAGATTGCGAGGACCGGAAATGGAAATGGGAAAATCCGCGAGTTTACTCCGCGTTCGAGAGAGAGCGCGAGAGGGAGTCGCTGCCGCTGATTGTTATGGGATGGTAAACTGAATTTAAACTACGCCGGAGAAAGAAGAAGTCGTTCTGACGTTCTCCTTCGGCGCCGTGTTATTTCGATTATGTTTGTTTGCAAGTATGACGACGTGATAATCAAGACGTTTGTTTGAACGCTTGCGTAAGGCTTGAATTTTGTTTTGAAAGGAATTGTTGCTGATGTTGCGTTTTAAATAAAGAAGAAACACATTTTTATGCGTATATACATCCTACAACAATCGATTGTGCTCATAATGAATTAATTTCTAATAAATAATTGAGAATAAAATTAGTTCCCACAAAGGTAGACTTAAAACGCAACTGATCTTGAAGTGAGAAAAGGAAAAGACAAATATATATTTTCTTTATTTTTAAACTAATGCAGCAGTTTTGTGAAGTATTGAACTTTTGCTAATACTGATTTTCTATTCACGAATGCAAAATGTACATTGAAAATCAAACTTATGAAATACGTAATTGCCAATAAAATGCAGACACAATGTAAAGTTTATTTCCATGAAAGAAAGTGTTCTGACTAAGATCTTCAAATAAAACTAATTGGCTTGTAACAGAAATCAATAAAACCTTTCCTCCGGAAGAGTTAAAAGAGCTTTCAGTCATAATAAAGTATGAATTCCATTATTCGAAACACGGATTCGAACTTTTAATTCGCCACTAATATCTCCAACTGCACAATCCTCGATAATGCTCCTTTATATATCGGACTCGAAAAGCGCAGCTGTAATATAGGCTAATTAAAATTTAATTACGCAGCGCAGTACAGCGGTAATGACCGCTTGATTACGCGAGGAAAAAAACTGATTAACATCGTTCTCGGACAATCCCGGCAAATTACTCGAACAAAAAGCAACGGAACGTAACGATCGTAGAGAGAAGAAAAAAAGGTCAAGCCTTTGCAAGTTCCAGTCCTACTTAAAAACACGGTTTGACAGCTCGAAATTGTCCGATTCGTTTAGCTTGTTCGCTTTATGGTTCGCCCGACGGAACGGTGCTTCTTGCAAAGTTCATCGCCGCGCGAAGGCTGTGTACCTTTTATTACGCGGAACTGACGTGAGAGCTCTTCTTTCCACTTCTCCAAACATTTGAGCTTTTAATAAGAGAATTCTCGTGTTTATGCAAGACCCGCGTCTTCTTTTAAACCGCGAAGCGTTATCGTAGCTTCTGCTTCGCCGTGAAAATGTACGTTCAACTAATTGTCTGGATAACAATTATATGTTGAAGTGTTGTATTCTTTGCACCTTCGTCTGTTGAATCACATCTTTTTAATAAGTGCCGTTTTTTAAAGTTTTTAGAGACTTTTTTTGTTCGACGTATAATGCTTTTTTTAAAATGAAATAAAATTTCATGATAATTATTAAGGATTAGCAGGAGATAATTATGTGCTACTGAAAATGCGGTAAAATATAAATTTTGTTTTTGAGCTTTCACGCAAAGTTATACGCTTTAAAATTTCAACATACTTTAATGCTCAGAAAATTATGAAATAGAGGAGTTTTCATTAATTGCATGATTAGCGATCGTATTCGCGTACTAAAATTTATGAATACACCTCCATTAAAATGTAAAAAATAACATAAAAAGCGAAACGAGTGGCTCGCAATAATTTTACACGCTGCCCCTAAAAGCAAACGAAATTTCGAATGCTTCATTTCCGTTTTACATTAAGCTCAATTAGTGTTCAATTAAAAAGTTCAAATAACCTCAAGCAAGCATAAAGCATATTTCCTCTCGTTCGAAACTGTTTAACGCCCTCCTCGAAGTTTTGCATTATTAAAAAGCGAGAGCGAGAGGAGCCTCCGCAGCGAAAAATACCACTAATTATTTAATGCGAGCTCGTTGCGTTTTATCGGATTTCCCGCGCTCGTACCGACCGGCTCGTCCGGGCGCATAAAAACAAACAATCCCACGGGCAGAGCAGCAAAATCCATCGGTGGAATGCGCGTATAGATGTTAATCAAATTTACGGCTCCGCGGGGGATTTGTAAAGTCGCTTTTTACACCAGGGAAAGAGAGGAGAACGCCTTGTAAACCGCGCTGCGCTCTTTTTTCGCAATTTTGCGGCAACCGCCGCGGCTTCCCCGAACACGAGCACACGCGCGCGGGCATTACGCGCGGAATCACCGTTATCTGCGTAACAGATCGCCAGGCGGGAAGGAAGAGAATGGCGCTGACGTTAGTTTTTTGTCGGCGAGTCGTCGGCCGCTTCGATCGAGTCCCGGTCGCCCGCGAGATGCGCGGGACGCACGCTGTTGCGAGAGGACACGATGAGAGAGAAGACTTTTGAAAGTTGACTGGTCGGAGTGTTCGTCGAAAGTTTTCGGAAATTGGCGATACCCTTATAAAGTTTGCTGAGAAGTGCAGTACTTTGGTCGATTTATACAGTTGTACGATGGTTTATTGTAACTTTTCAATCTTGGTCAATACGTTCTTAACGAATCAAAATTAATGTTAAAGTTTATTTCTAGAATAACCATTTGTACCTTTTTAAAAAATGAAAATCAAAAAAATTTTAATAGTTGCGTTTTTAGTAGCAAAAACGTAAGTTTTTTGTAAAATTTCTTTGAGCAGAAATGCGCGTTATACACTCAAAACCTTTGAACGTACATTTGAAAAAGATTTTTTTTGTTCCTTACCTCTTTCAAAAAAAAAAAAAAAAAAAAATTACAGTTCCTCGGAAATATTAACAGCACTTTTTATTTACCCACAGCAATATCAGAATTCGTGCGCGCCATTTAAAATGCAAAATAACGACTGCAAGCAATTTTTCCAATCAATCTGCTTTCCGATTTCGACATGCCGTGCGCGGGCATTCGCATTTTTAGCGCGCCGCTCTCGATGTATGCGCAAGT
This sequence comes from Ormyrus labotus, assembly GCA_035582975.1. NCBI lineage: Eukaryota > Metazoa > Arthropoda > Insecta > Hymenoptera > Ormyridae > Ormyrus > Ormyrus labotus. The sequence continues at coordinate 3,975 of JAWWEO010019151.1, read as the reverse complement.
ACGCGACTGTGCAACGCGCGGCACTTAATTAACAGGACATTAAACACGGTGTAAAACTGGTATATAACATTGCAACAGCCTCCGGCTCGCTCGTTGTTATATCAACGGGGGAGAACGAGCGCTCGGCTCTCAAAATCGGCTCCCTCGATATGCAAATGGGGGAGGGGGTCCGAATCGGCGATCGTTCGCGCGCGAGTCACTTAACGATGCGCGACCTCTTTTTTAATGCTTCGCCGCGGCGAAATGGAAATCATTTTTCCGCCGGGCCGAGCTTTCCGCCGCTGTTTTTGTCGCGCGGCGCCCCCTTTTATCCTTTATTTAAAAGAGCTGCGCCGGGCGCTTTTTTTTTGCTACGGTTCGGTAAGCGAGATTAGCCGCCTCGACTCTATATCCATCGGGGTATTTACTGATTACGCGGCTGCTCGTTTACACCGAAAAAAAGGATGAATAATTGCTGGAAAGCCGGTTTTCGGGTAGATTCGAAAAAGGGATTTTGCTTTTGGTCGCGGCGCGAAATAAATACTACACTGCTGCGCGAGTCCACTGGCGTGTGACAACGTTTGTTTTAACGCTTCTCAATGTTTTTCGTCAAAGAAATTATTAAATCCCTCTGCGGCTTTGGTATTTTTAATAAATTTATGAAAGAAATTCATTTTTAAAGTTACCGCAGAAAAACTTTAAATGTTTTACAAATAAAATATGGTGAAGTTTTAAACAGTTTTTAGTCAATCTCATTTTCCCGGCAGTCTTAATTAATAATAGTAAGCCAGTAAATTACAGCGAGTGTCGGGGCTAACACTTATACTTATCGAAAATCAATCCGTAATCAACGACACCGCCCCAATCCAGCCGAAGCGTCCAGCTGTCCATAAACTATTTACAAGTGAGCTTCTGGGGGCAGCTTCATAAAGCCCAAATTGACTGCGATTTACCCATAAATTGGCGGATAAGTGGATTCGATAGAAAGCAATAAAAGCTCAACCACTACACGCGACATTTGCTCTCTCCGTCGACGATTTAAGAGTCTCTTCCCGATGGAGCCGCGCGCAATAACAAATCGGATATCCAGCGAGAGGGGCGCGCGAATAAGAAGGATAAAATGATATAATGCAAAAAAATTGCCGAGCCGGAGGGGCTGGGATGGCGAAACGACGATAAACATAATGAAGCGCTTAACCCGGCGTCGAAAGCCGTGCTGGAGGAACGGTGGGGGGAGGTTGGGAGGAAGTGGATGGATAGATGAGAGATACCGGAGCTTCGGATGAAATGAGTGAATATTCTTGTTTTGCGTTCGGGTAATTGGAGAATATTTTCGAGCTGCTTCGCTTGCGCGCCGTTCAATTTTTAATGCGAATGAATTCAATTTAAATTTGCTTCGGGAAAAATTGCACGGTTTTTTCTTTTTGTTTTTTTTTTTTTTTAGAAAGATAAACATTTTACTACTGAAACGCATTTTGTCGTAAAAGGCTGCCTTCCATTTCGGAAAAACTTTTCGCAAAGTTGTTTTCATCTTTGTCATAAATCTCGAGTGCGCAAGCGGAAAAGGTATTCAGATATAGAAAAAGTGAAAAAGTCGAGAGAGAGAGAGAAGCCAAAACTTTTTCGAGCATTTACATGTAGCGTACATTTTTTCTCTTTAAATTTATACAATGGATCATTCCTCTGACGCTCAGTCATTTTACCGGTAACGCACCTCTGTCTAATACATCAAAATTTTCGAATGGAAAACATGTTTACACGCGACGCGACGTCCGTCGCTCGGTGGAATTTACAGTGACACAAATTTCCAGAGCCACTCTTCCAAATCGAATACTTTCCCCCGAAAGTCAGCGTTCGCGTTTCAAAACTAATCCCGAAAACAGTCAATGCGCGCATAATCATGTTCAACCGTGCAACAATCTAATTCCCCCCGTCAAGTTAGTCAAGTAAGTGCGATCCGCTCGCTAATCCGAAAGCACTTTAGCCTTCATACACATCCCGATAGTTAACAGCGTCCTAACTCAAGGAAAGTTTCTTCCCCCGAAAAGCCATCGGGTCGTCGTTGTTTCCCCCGCCGCCGGAAACTTGCCGCCGATGACGTTCTGCTTTCAATGCGCGAGAATTGAGCGAAAATATAGGGGACAAAGGCGGCGCGTGTTTGCATTTACAGCGTAAACTCATTATCAAAGTTGAGCGTCAGACTCGCGGCCGCTTATATTTACCGTCTGGGCGAATCCTCGGCGCTTCCTTCCGTCTGCCGAGCTGCAATATCCATCGCCGGTCCATTGCTGCCGGAAAGTTGCCGCGCGAAATGAAAATTTAGCGGGGGACAATCGCGATGCCGCGCGGCTTTTCAATATCGCCCCCGAGTGCCCGGATAATGAGAATTCGACTCCTCGCTCTCTCGTGCGTTATTATTCTCGAACGTCTTGCTTCGGAGCAGTCTGTTTTTCAGATTGACGTTGCTTAACCGCGCCGCGGCCCTGCTGCGGGTTCGGGGAGTTTACGGTGGCGAGAATGTAGAGCGTCTGCGTCTATAAATAACAGCGGAACGTTTAATCATAGTCATTTGACTTTGAAATATTGCAGGACGCCGATGTTGAGTCTGAGCGAAAGAAAGTCTGAATAATAATGGCTATTTCTCATGGTTCGGTAACTTGCCTTCACTTTTTTTTTTCCCCCGGAGGATACGCAAGAAAAATAAAGGATAAAATTTAACAGTCGCCTGCGTTTATGCATTTAATCTCTAAAGTTTTGACGGAATCATTTTACTCGTTATTTTATTGAATCATAAAAACCTGTTCCTACCATTGACGCCGAAAAGGAAAGTATTGAACAGCGAACACTTGGCAAAGCTCACGTTTTATACCTAGACTGAAACTTTGTTCGGCGCGAATTTTACAACAAACTTTTATATTGAATAATAATTTTTAGAACAGAAATTCTTTTTCTCTCCAAAAGATCTTCCTCGCTCGAAAAACGAGGGCGTCTCTTTCGTCCTCGAAATCCCGCAGAAATTAACCTAAAAAAAACACAACACAGAGTCGATCCGCAGCTCGCAAGCAAGCATTTCTCATAATTGCTTTTCAAACGCTCATCCATCCGAGCGGCTGCACAATTTAGCATCGGCGAATTGCGCCTGTGTACACGTAGCCGTAAACACAGAGAGGGAGAGAGAGAGAGAGGCGAAGCGATCCTCGTCGGCACAAAATCTGTATATCGCCGCGCGCGGGGGAGACTCGTCGGGGAAAAGCCATTAGGCTTACCGAGCAAGTTACACGAGGCGCACTTATCCGCGCGAGTAATTGTACGTCGATGGCGCGCGTAGTTATAACGTCGCGCGCGCGGGGCGTGCAGTGCGGCAGAGCGACTCTGTCGCGCTGATATTTCGCCGCTGCGCCGCGGCGATAAGCGCCGGAAATTTTCGAGGCGCGGATGTGCTTTTTGGATTTACGACGCTTATCGGGCCTCGAGCCGCCTCCTCCTCCTCCCCCCGGGGAAAGCAAGCATCTTTTGCATAGATCGCTGGCCTCGTAAAGGATGCTTTTAGGGCTTGGGCCTCTTTTTACAGCGGGTTGGCAGAAAAAAAGCATACTGCACGAATGCGGGAGATGCCGCTGGTTATCGGGCATCGCTGGACGCGGCCGCTGAAAATTTCCGGAGCGCGGAGAAGAGAGCCGGCATTGTTGGAAGACGATGGGCTCGGGGATATTGTAAAAAAATTTTACGCCGCGATTGTGAGGGAGCGCGCTGCTGCGGTTTTTGTGAGAGAAGTATGCTGTGCTTTTTGCCGTGTAGGCGCGACGGGAAAACACTGCTAAAAGTTAGTGGAGCAAAGAATGCCAGATGTAATAAGCGATGCATTCGCTTTACGAGAATTATGCAATGTATCGTAATTGAAGTTTTTTTTTGATACTGTTTTAAGGGGGTATGATACCCATTTTCTTCTCTTGCAAAATTGACCTGAAAAATACATAAATTAATTAATAACAAATT
>JAWWEO010019150.1:0-16760 GCA_035582975.1 Ormyrus labotus | reverse complement strand
CTCTTTTTCTATGGCAAATTCGGGTTCAGCAGGCCAAAGTACATAAAAACAAAGTGTTTTTAATGTGAAGGAAATAAGTTTTTGTTCTCCTCAATTTTTTATCACAGAAACATGGCTTTTCGACAGTTTTTTGAGGTTATCTTCAAAATTTACGGCCGCACCCCTATTTTTAATGACGAATTCGGATTCAGAAAAAAATACATAAGAAAAAACTAATCTCCATCCCAGAACCAAAAACTTTTTTTTTATGGGTCTGTGTAATTAAAGAATATTGTACAATTTGATAATGTATTAATAACAGTTATTTTTTCTATTTAGATTCTTTGAAATACTTATAGATAGACATTGAGTAATACTTAAGACATGATTAAGAACCCGACAAATTAATACTAAAATTTGAAAGGCTATAATGATTTTTCGATATGCTACGACCTTCCGTGGTTTGATGATATTTAGAAGAGAAAAATTGTAGAGATAAATAAGTTTATAAGACTTCATTTAATAATGAATTTATTATTTAGCAATGGATAACTTTCTCATTGACTCATCGGGTTGACGAGCGGAGTGAATAGGGGGGAACCCCCCCCCCCCCCCTAGTATATATATATATCTCCCTGGAATGATCTAATAGTACGTTATAATACGGGTGTGAAGGGCAATTATTTACCGCATGAGACGCTTTTCCCACGAGCGAAGCGACTGATCGGAATCAGTCTGGTTTTTCAAAAGAATATTTTTCAACAAGAACTTTAAGTAATCGAGGTGAAAAGAACATTTTGGAATTAGTAAGAAGCGTTTCTAATACAACTCATTCATATACAATTCAGCAAATAAGTACCATATCTGGTAAACTTTTGTTCTCTATGTTAGTGTGTTTACGTAGAAGTAGTACTGAACACACCGAGTAATTTGGTTGTAGTTTGTAGTACATCTGGTAAATTAACGAAAGAACACGTCAGAAAATGGATAATAGAGTGCTTAACACTACACTTGAAAGAAAATACTTATACTTTTAACTGGCTAGTTGCTTAAAACCTGACAAAGAAGATTGTGTTGAACTATTAACAATAATTGCAGGTACAACAGGAGCTTGTCAACAATTATACGTATATCATTTTAGACAATATAAGATTTTGGTACGTGCAATTTAGAATCAAGTCTTGTTGGAACAGACAGAAGAACCTCATAATAGAATATTTTTCTTAAAGATGTATTCACTGATTCACAATCAGCTCAAAGCAGAAATTTTTCGACCAATGCTATAATACGCTTGATATAACAGTGGATACGCTGTTGCCGATGCCGGAAAGTTTAAAAATGCAAATGAAGTTTGTTTTAATAAAAAATAAATATTAAGTGATTGCGCCGAATGTGAAAGCTCTGCATTCATAAAATGTACTCATTGTAACAAACTTTGTAATGGTCCTTTTATTCCTCCGGTTGTCGACATACGTATTTATCATTACTTACAAGGAGAGTATATGACATTCGGGTGACAGATTGCACCGAAACTGACTCATATGTCTCTCCTCAGCCTAGCAATGACTTACATGGAGTTTTAGATCCTACCGCTCACCCAGTCCCCAGATATTTTAATGTAGCCTTGTAATAATTAAAAAAAAGTCTTACTAATATTATATTAAATAACTCCACAAGCACAATATAAAAATTTGCTTGAACCAATATTTTTTATACGTTAAAACGTGATTTAACGATAATTACAAAATTTATAGGATGATTAATTGAAGTTCTAAAATAATTATAATGATGATCCATAGAAGAAAATTAAGATCAGAATCGTGTAAAATGACCTCAAAAAGATATAAAATAGCCATTTAAGTCGCAACTGTGTAAGGAATTGTGGATAAAAAAGAAACGAAACAAAAACTTGCTCGATTTACGTGTAACAAATTGTATAAAAAACGGCGAAAATTCATTACTTTGAAGAATTATCACTAACAAATATCGAAAAGATAGGGGTTAAGATAGGCAAATCTTCAATGTGGGTACCATATAGAACACTTTCCGCTTAATAAGACTTCTCCGGGTGCTAATCACCTGGGGACCTTCCCTTGTAAGCCATACGCCAACATTGCCTGATACTAAAAATACTATGCTGCTTTTAAAATCATGCGCTTGGACCAGTACAAGCTTCCACTTATTGAAGAAAGTATTATCATGCAGATATTAATTAATAGTAATGATCCTGATATTTTTCGTCAATAGTTAATTCAATTCTTCAATGAAAGAGTTCATGATAGAGATAATAGAGAAGAGTCATGTTAGTTTTTCTTTACGACATTGGAGTACGATAAGAACAACTTTATCATCTTTTTTACAGTTTCAAGAAAACTAGTGGTAATTATTAGTTTAAAAATTGTGTTGATTCGGGTGTTATATTTTCAGAAGAAAATACCAAGTTCTGTTATTGTTCTTTCTTGTAAGCTTTAGTTTTTTTGGAGTTTAGCGAAATTCCAGACTGAACCGATAGATGAATTGTCATCTAACAGGGCTTAAAATCTTTGTTTTTTTTTTTTCTTTCCAGACTGAAGCTGGTTTTAAGTTGAAATATTTTGGTTTACTATTTTTAAGTTAAGAAAAATTGAAAAAATTCATGAAATTTGTTAAAATTAATCAATTGTTTTTCAGTTTTTCTTAATAATAGAAAAATAATGAACCAAAATATTTCAACTTAAAGACAGTTTCAGTCTGGAATGATATAAAAAACACAGATTTTAAGTCCTGCTTGATGACAATCCAGCAATCGGTTCAGTCTGGGGCTTACGCGAAAGCAAAAAATTTGAGATAGTTATATCTCTGGATCAAATGGGCCTACAGACTACACTTTGGGCCCATTTGATCACAATAAACTATATTTTGAAATTTTTTGTTAAATGAACAGAATATATTTATTACGATTGTTTTCTTCATTAAAAATAAAAGAAAATGCACTATATTAAAGTTGCTCTACTATAAATAGAAAGAATTTTGCCACGGTACAAGTTTGGGGTAATGTATTACCCCATTTGCCCATTAGAGGATGAATCAACGCAGTTACCCATTCTAGGGTTAAACTTGTAAATATTGCGACAAATGTAAACATTTCTCTGGAAACAACTCTGAAGGTGAAATGTACAAAATTAATTTGAAACTGATTCTATATTTACAAAATAAAATTATCATCTACTCTTTCTACCTTAGGTCGACAGTAATTAACTTGTAATAAATGTGGTTTATAAATCATTTAGATTAAATCAGAAAAGGTAAGAAATATTCAATTTAAAAATTTTAAAAAATTATTAACTTACTTTGGTCCAGTTTGTTGAACACATTCGAAGCCTCCTTGTGGACCTTCGATATCTTGATTACTAGACAAGCTAAAGGTAAAATTTCCACAATTCTTCTTTGCGGATGGAAAAGAGAGTTGCTGAAACAAGTAATAGTAAGAAATATAAATTAACCAAATGAAAAATTATAACAAACTATAAACTAGAATTTATTAAATTATAAACTATAAAAGTGAATTCTATTAAAGTGTAAATGCTTAAGGACAAATCTTTATGAAATTTATTTACAAAATTTTATACGGTAGGTTAAGCATACAAATAAGCAAAAAATTAATTCAATTATAACATTTTAAAATTGATACATGAATTTATAAAATATGGAAAAAGGAATGTGAAGTTAAGGAAAATCAGTATATAACCTCCAATCACATTATGAAACCTTAAATAGTTGAAATATAAAATTAGTAAATATAGTCTACATTTCGTGTAAGACACCCCTTAAATAAAATATAATTTTATAATTCTTGTTTTTTCAAACCGAAAGTAAGCTCGAAGTAAACCGAAAGTAATAAACAGGAAGTGGACCGCAAGCAACTTTTTAATATATTAATATATTTATAAATTATAGATAGCAGTTTTAAAAAAAGAAATGAATTTATAGATTGGCAACCGGAGACCGGAGACGACAGACCATTAGCTTCTTAATATAATAGAAGATAATTTAGCAAAATTCTTTGGACATTACAATTACCATTCTTTTTTATCAGTTGTTTAAGAATATCATTTCTAAAATCGGTCAAGATGTTATTAGAATCAAAATTTTAAAAGTTCAAGATTTTTTAAAAAACTTAATACTGTTTTGTTATCTAAGCTTGTAGAAAAATTCGAATTTTCACCTAAAGACAAAATATTGATGAAGCCCTTCTCCATTGCAGACACGACACAGGTATTTCCTACGTGGATTTTTGTTAGTCGAAAACTTTTTGGCGGAAATAGCGACGTTTTAAAAAACTATTTTTTCGGTTTAAAAGACCACCAGGTTTCTTGCTTACAAATCCAGTTTTTTAATAAAATTTTGATTTTTTAGTGTTATCCCTGAACACATAAAAAATTCGATTAATAATATTAAAAAAATGCACTTATATTCAGTTAATAAGCGACAAACCATCGAAAACTTTTCAAAGTTTATTATCATTAAACTTCTCAATATTGAAATCCCTGATTGTCATGTCATGAAAAAAGTCTACTTAATCCATAGGAAAATTAAAATTTGAAATTTGTAATATTCTCCACGATCTCACACCTGTGTTCTTAAATTACTGTGATAATAAAACAAATACTATTTGTAAAGATATTAAAACTACACTGAAAAAAATATTAGGGTAAAATTTACTCATAAGTTTGGAAAAATTACTATTTTTTATGGCAATCGAGGGACAGATTTTCCTGGTTGCAAGTTTTTCTATCTTAAATAGTAATTTTTATAAAAGAGTTTAAATTGTAGGTTTTGCTATCTTAAATTGTAATTTTAATAAATGAGTTTAAATTTAAAAAAATTTTATTTTGGTATTTTTAGAACTATATTTCATTGTTGCAGAATTATTTATTTAATGTTAAAACAATTTATTAAAATTTAAAAATAACAATTTTTTTTGACGATGGTTGGATTTGATCTCGGGACCTTCAGTTTAGTAATTGGACACGTTAACCACTTAACCAACTGATTCTTGAGAAGAAAATTTTGGAACTTGTATTAATGGAATGATCGGCTACGAAAAAAAAATACAAATGAATACTATAAAGCGAAAAACAAGTATAATTAAGGACGTTGGTGCCGTGTAATATCATACAAAAGTTTTACTCTGACGGTGTACTGATGCGTATCCCCACCCATGCGCGCGCCTCGAAAAACTTTTTGGCGCGAGTATACACAAACGGCGCTGGTTTAGCCGTGAAATAAAAGTTGGCAACGTTGCTGTGTATAGTAACTATATATACTAAAGTATACTTTCGTGAATCTGTGAGGTAGGGATATACACTCTTACTAAGGAGGCTCCGCCCTCCTGCGCGCTACGCGCGCCAACCCCCCATATGTTTACTTTACATTTGAATCAAAATTTATATTCCAATATAAAAAGATCGTTAATTAGGACTGTAAGGTAATTGGGACTCTTCGGGGAGGGGGCTGGCTGAATTCACGGCGGCGGCGGCGGCGGCGATATATTTTTATAATATATACTCTTACAAAAGAAACGTAAGTGCAAGTTAGTGATATTTTTTACAATGTATGGACAAGATCGATTGAAAAATGGGCATTTTGTTAAAAAGAAAAGTAAAGAAGGAAGACTTAGGTCTATAAAAGCTATGCAAGATGGCAAAAAACGTTCGATGGAATGGATTGAAGAGTTGAACGAGAAAGCATCAAACGTAACCTCAATTTTTCAAGGAAAACGAATCAATGACATGAACGAACTGATAAAAAATTTGAGATGTAAAACTTGTAATGAAAAAATGCACTTGGAAGATACTTCTCGTGAAAAACATAATGGGCGGTCCAGTATTTTTGTTATTAATTGTGCCAAATGCCAATTTATTAACTTTGTTAACACTAGTAAAATGCAACAGGATAAAAACAACAAAAATATTGCAGATGTTAATCTTGCAGCAGCATTAGGTAATTTTATCATACAAAAGTAATTTCAAATTATGATATACATATAATTTAAACATAATTGATTACAAACTTTGTTTTATGTATTTTCTTATAGGTGTTGTACATGTCGGCATAGGTTATTCATATCTAACTAAACTATTAGCTTGCCTCAATATACCATCTTGTTCCACAAAAACTTATAACAAATATGAATTGCATATTGGAGGGTCAATAGAAAAATGAGCAAAAGAAAGCTGTACTCAGGCTGTAGAAGTGGAAAAGAAATTAGTAATAGAAAATGTGGAAAAGCTTCACGTCTATCTGTAATAAAATAAAATCATCGAAGTAATAATTCTCTGAACTATCAATACTACAAATTGTACATAAATATGGCGTAAAAGTGAGTGCAGAATCTTGTACATCATAGATATCTGCATTGATTCCAGATGCGACATTATAAAAAAACATGATTTATACAAAATTAAAATAAAATTAATACTTTACTTCATTAACATCTACTTTTTAAATTAAGTTTTGTAAAAATTATCAATATCAATAATATTTCTGTGCCTTTCTGGAAGAATGACTAATCTTTCTATGTTCTAAATTGGAATTTTTTTTTTTTTTATTTTTTTATTTACAGCCTACCCAAGTCCTCTTTTCGAGTCTTATACGAAATATTGAAATTGAAATTAGTGTATAAATTTATTTTAAAAAGTTGTTTTATAAAATACAAATAAAAATAAGAAAAACTGAACGTGATCGTTCTTCAGAAAAACCAGATTTATATTTTATTTTTGTTTACAGTACCTGAGATTTAGTAATACAAATTAAATCGTAAGGAAACTTTGTTCTCCCTAATAGCTAAGCTTTCGATGGGAATAATGGTTTGCAATAGACATTTTTGGAATTTACGTTTATCTATAATTAATTTTATATTTTTTATATTTTTTTATTTAGACAAATTATCAGTTTCCAAATTACATTTAATAAATACACTAAAGAAAATGTTATTTTATTTTTATGTTCGAATAAAAGAAAGTGTAATGACTATTATATTTTAAATTTAAAATATTCAGAGATATAAATTTTTTACGGTAAAAAATGTATATCAAAGTAATAATTATACATTTTTGTAGGCCGCCAGAAATCGCTGATGATGTTTATAAAAGTTTACGTCTTCTTTGGTCTTCTTTCAATACAGATTGTACATTTGATTCAGACAATGAGTCAAACGATGTGTTTGATGTAGCTGTCGGAAATATAATAAATATAATCCCTCCTAAATATAATATAAGTCTCCTTCGATATGGGTTGGAATAAACGAGGGAACGGAAGAAGCTATGATAGCTTGAATGGCTACGCAACAATAATTGGCTATCTTAGCGGAAAAATTCTTTATTATCAAACGTATAATCGAAAATGCAAATTATGTGATGTAGGTCATGCTCCATCTGACCATATGTGTCGAAAGAATTTCCAAGGAAGTGCCAAGTCAATGGAAGCTGCTGCTGGAAATAGTTTAATTAATAATAGTAAAATATTAAAAGAAGTAGGCTTAAATGTGAAAATTTTGATTGGGGATGAAGACAGTAGCACCATTGCTGCAGTTCGTAAAAATAACAAAGAAGTTATTTACAAGCTCACAGATGCAAACCATATGGTAAAAACTTTGCAAAAGAATTGTATGAACTTTCAAAAGTTCACAAAGAATTAGCAAAAAAGGTGTTATTAAACACTTGCAAAAATGTTTTTCGTATGCAGTTAGCCAAAATCATGGTAAAAGTGAGCAGCTTGCAAGTATTATACTCAACATCCCTGATCATATATTCGATCGATATGAAAATTGTGCAAAATGGTGCAAGCGTCGAGAGAAAACTACAAATCAGACTATAACACTCAAGTCAGACAAATTATACAATGATTTAAAATCAATGTTTACGAAGTATGCAAATAATGCACATAAATTTTCTGTTCCTGCACCTAGTCAAGCAAATGAAAGTGTTAATATAACATATTTTTATGATAAAAAAGTTATAACACTTGATCTTCGCAAAGCTTTAGTCGCATTTGAAAAATTTTTATGTGAAGACAAAGTCCAGTGTTACTCGTTGCTCATAATGCGACATTTGATGTACCAAGAATACTTCAAGCAATTATTGCAAATAATTTATAAAATAATTTTAATATGATCACTGGTTTTACTGATACTCTTAAAGTTTTTAGAAAGACATATCCGGAACGAAGAGGTCCAGGGGCATTAAAATTGTGTACATTGGCCCATGATATATTAGCTGCAGACATTGTTAACAGCTTTCATGAAACAATTTTTGATGTTACAATTCTCCAAAAATTAATTCTAAGTATTAATAAAGAAGATGAACTGAAAAAGTACTGTAAAATGTACATAGATTGTTTGCAAGAGCAGTTAGAATATGATACCGTACGATTCAATATTCAAAAACTGGAAGGTTTAAGACAAATTGTATCAAGAGAATTGCAAAAAAAATTGGCAAGAGCAGCTTTTTCTCGAGATTCTTTAGTACAGAGGTTACGAGAAAAAGGAGAAACTTCTGTACTAAATTTGTTAACAGAAAAAATGGAAAATGGGAAACCAAGAATTACCAAAGATAAAAAAGCTTTATCTAAAATAATTAATCTTTTAAAAATTGATTGAAATCTTATTTAAATCTATATTGTAGTTTTAAGTTTCGACTGAAAGTTAATGTAATTGATATTTAAATACTGATCTTATTAAATACTTTTTTTTATAAAGAGTTTTATTATATTAATCATTTTTATTATGTTAATTATAAATTTTTATGGAAAAATATAGTTATTTAATAAAATGTTTAAGTTATTAGCAAATAAAAATTTGGTATGTTCTTGTACTTTCTTTATGACTATTTTGTATCTATAATATAATGTAATATTATAAAATAATATCATATGATATTACAAAAAAAATATTCTTATTCAATTAACATCGTACATATACGTATAAATCTTACGAAAATCATATGATATTCTTACAAAAAAAATTTTCTTATTCAATTAGCATCGTACATGTACGTATAAATCTTACGAAAATCATATGATATTATTGCAAAAAAATATTCTTATTCAATTAACATCGTACATGTTCGTAGTTTCGTACTTCTACACGTACAGCGTTGCCACACCAATACTCTCTCCCCTCTTTCGCGCTCTTAAATCTCAGCGTAAACGAAACATTAATAACTTTACACTCATATTTCTCAAAAATGAAAAGGCTGGGCATCTAAAAATTTTCACAATAATATTTGTTGTATAATTATGTATCACTTGTTAGTTTTTTAGAACATTCGATCGACTCATTATTTTGAATTACAAGAAAATGTCTCGTTTGGAACACCTCGATATAGGGATTACATGTTAAATTTCTAAACTTTGAATGTTTGTATTTCAAAAACGGTATCACTGAAACCTCTAAAATTTTAACCAAACATAGAAAATATTGTCTACAATATACATGTAAAATTTCAAAAGATTCGATCGACATTCATTTTTGGCACCAAAGTCCTTAAATGCATAGTACAAAAATCTCTTATTATATTAATCGGTTTCTGGTCTGTGGTTAATCTTCCCCTTCAAAAAGCTACTTCCGATCCACTTCTGGTTTATTACTTCCGGTCCATCTCCGATTTACTTCCGGCTAACTTCCGGTTTGAAACAAATTTTTTCCACTTCCAATTTCTGAACACATAAAGTGCATCTGCTTTCAAACAGTGCATCTTTTTTTAAGAAATGTCACGATGTGAGCGTATTATAATACTCAACTATCACGTTGCCCGTTTGTATGCATGTGCATTTAAAACCGCTGCCAATTCATTGGCATTTAGCTTCACCCTAACTAATTTATCGTTCCAGTCTCACCTTCGATATTCATTAAAAACAATCGGTTTATACAAAACTATTCTATATTTAATTATTTATATTTGTATTAATATTTTATTTTTCTATGTCCATTTTAAAATTTAAAGAACAGCAAAAAAATGTAAATAAAAATTTTGTTATTGGCATATTTAAAGTCTTAAAAAACAGAATTTTTGAAGCTCCATGCGCAAAACTCGATTTCGCGCAAGCTTGAATAAAAATGCATGCGCTAAATCAAGCTTTGTACAAGTCGTATCAAAAAATAATGTTCAATATAAGAACACAAAGGTAATTTTAACCTGATGATACCTTTTCACACTATCTTCCTTTAGAAGAACATTAAATAAAAATTTTAAGTAAATTCATTTATCCCTAGTAATTATAAGCCAAAGAAAAATAATTTTTTATATTTGATTTGAACTATATTGCTGAAATTAATGTAAACAATCAATAAAATAATAATAATAAAAAAATTACTATGTTATATATATATATATATATATATATATTTTGTAACGGGCTGGGCTTGTGGCGTGAGAAAGAGAAAGAAGAAAGATAGGGCTCGGGAGAGCGGAGTTGCGCACCGCGCGATCCGCCGCGTGGCGAGCGGCTCTCGCCATGTTACGCGCTCTCTTCCCCGTGTAAGCGGGGAGATATGTGGCGCGCGAGGTGGGGGCAGCCATTTCGCGCGGCAGTTTTTGGCCCGCCATTGCACGCAGCTGTTGAATCCCGCTCCGTTCGGCCTTTTATTTAGTTTGTGGTGCTGTGAGAGTGCCTTAAGTGGTGGAGGTACATTTAGCCCCGCCACCACTAGCAGAGGAAGTGATAGACGAGCTGCAGCCGCCTCCACAACAGCCGCGAGAGCCAGCTTTGCCAACGGAGCGGCAGCGTGCGATAAGCAGCACAGCGGCAGCCGTTATCGCCGAGAGTGCGAGAGAGAGAAAGAGAGAGAGAGAGGACGATAGAGAGAACGTCGTATTGCACGGCTGGTCAGTACCTAACAGTAGGTTTTTTTATTGTTAACCGCGGCGATATTTCGTGCGATCCTCAGCCGTTGTGACGGCTAACGCGAGGAACCGTAAACTTAATTTTCCCCGGTGCGGACCCCGGGAAGGCCGACATTTCGTGCGGTTCGGCAGCGGCCGAACCCAACCGAGCGGCACCGAGGACGCGCGAACAAAGTCTCGGCCTGCGCGCGACTTAAATATTAATCCTTTTTGTTCGTTTTTGTTTCATTGGTTTTAATAAACGGTTCACGCACTCGGCGTGAATCTTATTTTATATAAATGGTTTGTTGGTTTATTGAGCGAGTTCCTAACCCCGAATCCTCCCGCTACCGACGTACGGTTTTCCCTGGTTTTCAGCTAGCCGGCGGGAACGAGGAAACAGCTAATGGGGTTAAAAGCTGCAGCTACAAGTGTGAAGAGAGCCGCAGCGTTGTACACGGAAAGGACATGGTGTAAGAGAAATACCCGGCTCTTTAATAAAATAAATAGTGGATATATATTAACTTTAGCTAAAAGTTACCCCGTTACAATATACATATATATATATAACATAGTAATTTTTTTATTATTATTATTTTATTATGATTGTTTTGATTACTTTCAGCAATACAGTTCAAATCAAATATAAAAAATTACTTTTTTTTGGCTTATAATTACTAGAGAAAATTCGATTTACTTGAAATATTTGTTTAATTTTCTTCTAAAGGAAGATAGTGTGAAAAGGTAACACCAGGTTAAAATCACTTCTTTGCTCTTGTATTGAACATTACATTTTGATACGTCTTGTACAAAGCTTAATTTATCACGTGCATTTTTATTTAAGTTTACGCCAAATCGGGCTTTGCGTATGGAATTTTAAATAGTTACTGTTTGTTTTCTGAAATCTTACGCGTAGTTATTTCTACTCTCCCGATTCTTTTCTCCGTTTCTTCCGCGCTTCTTGACCCCGCCGCCTCCGAATGCTCGGCATTCGTCCCCAATATCTGAATAGTCGAGCAAGTTGTCGAAATCGATGGAGCAACACGACGAATTTCTCGAAAAGTTACCCCATTATAGTTAATTATTTTTCCTTTCACGTTTCGAACCAATTGATGCTAGCAAATTGCTATATCATATCAAAATATAAAAACAATTCTTATTGTATTTTTGCTATCCAATCAATCTTAGCAAATTGAAATTATGTATTTATTTAATGAATAAGGGTTGATAATTTATCAATAAGCCATTTAAGGGGCTAAGACATGCCCAAAACAAAAAAAATCGAAAGCATTTTTTAACAATTCTGAAAAAAAAAATTTAGATATTTAAAGTCAAGAGAAAAATTCAACAAGTATTTTGCCAGTTTTTATACTTTTGATTTTTTTGAAGTTTTGGGGATGACTTTACTCCCTTAAAAGACTTATTGGTAGATATCAACTCTTATTAATTAAAAAAATACATGATTTTGCTTTCTTAAGATTGATTTGATAGTAAAAATAGAATAACATTTGTTTTTATAATTATTGATATTTTTTAAATTTTATCAATTTTTGGATTCATTTGAAATCCAGAAAGGGGTAATTTTTTAAAATTTTCGAAAAACTATCAAGTAATACCTGTTTTGATTTTTTATAACAATTAATGTGGCACTTGCTAAACCTTTTATGTATTTTCCCAAGGTCACCATGAAACGTACCAAAACAGGCAAAAATACAATGATTATACACAGCAATACACTGTTCGAAAATAATTTAAATTCAAAGAGATTATACTCCTTTGTTTAAAATGATAATTCTATATATCATTATTCGTGTTTTGAGTTTATTTAAGAAGTTCAAAAGTAAAATAAATATTTTTAAAAAATTGTAAGTTGTAAATTCTTAGTCATTTCAAGTTAAAATATTTTTAAAAAATATAAAATTTCATACTGTTGATAAATTATAATTTCTTACAAAAAATTATCTTTTTTTAAAACTTACCCCTTCATTTCCTTGGAACTGTATCGTAGGATTCTGATTGATTTTACTCTGAAAAATAAAATTAAATTATAAATTTTTTAAATCGTTAGATAAGAATACTAATTTTTTTATATTGTTTAAATATTATTAACATAATATTTCGCATAGTAATGAATCTTATAAGTTTTAATTTTTCTAGTATTGTTCAGCAGCACTGTGTAATTTTCGCTACTGAAATTGCTAGCGCTTGAGATTTCGCCGTCGAGCAGGAATTTGGGAAAAAGGCTTATTCAATTTAAGACTTTGAGCTGTTCAATTAATTGTCTAAAGATTCATTTATGTTCATTTAAGAATTATCTAATAATTTTTACCCGCGTTTATATATCTGTATACAAAGCAACTGCTCTTCGTTTGTTTACATCCGTGCACGTGCTGTATATCTCTAATTATAAAACGTTCAATATCTGTCTACAAAACGTACGTACTGTAGCTGCCAATAGAACTACCTTAATGCTAAAAATTTTAAATTGAGTAATAAAAATTCAATTAAAATTTATATGATATTTAATGCGCTCTGTTCTCTAATTTTCGCCTTCAACTCGTGCGTTCGCCTGCATTTCATGTTACAAATTTCACACTCGTAAAATAGCCCTCTTTCCACGCAATGTACTATCTCCTCTTCCCCAAGAGTTTTCGTCTCAGATAGAAAAGATAATAACAGTTAGATATAATTGTATATTCGATATGTTCGACTAGTGACGGCGTTAATATCACCTTACCCTTGAAATTACCCTATAGATGATTACCAAATAATCAAAATATCGCCAGCAAATTTATACATGAAATAAACTTTGACAGAAGAAACCATTAGTAGCATTTTTATTATGAAATAATTTCAGTTAATACAACAATTAGATGTAATAAGTTAAATTAAACTTGCTGTAATTAAAGGGTTAGGAACATTTAGAATTGCGAAATTAGAGCAATTTTAAAGAATACAATCAAAATATGTAATAATAATCACAATAGATCATTCTCCCAAATGAAATTCTCAAAATACAAATAAAATCATTTTCTGTATTATCAATGAAAAAAACGTTCGATATCATTGGCCGAGTTTACTCGTTTGGATGGATTACACAGGCCCATTAAAAAAATTACCCTGTTCTTTTGACGAGACAGGTGGATTCTTCGTCGATGCATTTTTTGTCACTGAATCCAAATCCGAAGTCAGGTTAGGGAGGAGGGGGGGGGGCAGCAGTAATTTTTCAAGAAAAAAGTAAAAACATGATTTTTTGTTTTTCATGGAATTAAAAAAACGAAAAATGATAGAACTAATCTGACATCAAATTTGAATTCTGAAGATCAAAATACATGGAAAACCATAGTTAGGTTTCTTTTTTCATGAAATTTTGACCCTTACAAGACTTTGAAAACTGTAGCAGCGCATCAAAAACCCTAGCAACTGAAACTGAAAAGGACGGTTACGTTTAATTAAAATTTTTATACGTGCCTTCAAAACCCTGTAAGGGTTGAAATGTCATGAAAAAGAAACCAAACTATGGTTTTCCATCCATTTTGATCAGCAGAATCCAAATTTGAAGTCAGATTGTTAGTTCTATCATTTTCCGTTTTTCTAATTCCAAAGAAAAATAAAAAATAATGTTTTCCCTGTTGAAAATATCCGGCAGGATATCCGCTCGGATGGACCGGATTCCGACCGGTTCAATAGAGAGGCGAATTTTCAGTATGATATCCAGGCGGATTTTCAGCAATATCCGGGCGGATCAAAATCCGGCCGGAATCCGCTTCGGCGGATATCCCGCCGGATATTTTCAACAGGGTTTTTGCTTTTTTCTTAAAAAATCATTGCAGAACCTCCTAATCTGATCTCGGATTTGGATTCAGTAACGAAAAATATATAATAATACACTTGTTTCGTCAAAAGTGCAGGGTACTTTTTCTTTTTTACGAGTCTGTGTTATGAATAGTCATCTTGCGTACACTTTCGCCATACAAATGCTTGATCACATAAACTTTTTGACATATTCTAACCTAAAAGTGCAAAAAACACATTTTTAGACATATTTGAGGTTAAGTATTTTTTATAAGATAATTTTCTTTCGACAAAACTGATAAATACATGTTAAGGAGGTTACATACTGAACAGATTTCAAAAAATAGAAAATTGTTTTATGACATATTTTGATTATATATTTTATAATGTATATGAAAATACATTTATTTCATACCCGACGGAAAAATCCACTTTTTGTCCCTGATAAGCGGGGTGAAAGTAGCATATTTTTCCCGAAAACTAGTTTACCGGGGCAAAAGTAACATTAGCGGAGCAAAAGTAAATTTAACGGGGCAAAAGTAAAATTAGCGGGGTAAAGGTAAATTTTGCGGGGCAAAAGTAAACTTTTTCCAAAAATTGTCAAAATTATCAAAATTTTCAAAATTATCAAAATTTTCAAAATTATCAAAATTTTCAAAAATATCAAAATTTTCAAAAATTTCAAAAATTTCAAAAAACGCAAAATTTTCAAAAAACTCAAAATTTTCAAAAATTTTTAGAATGCGAAGTTGTTTTGACCCCACTTTTCAGAACCAAAAAGTGGCCTTTCCGGTCGAGAATGGAATAAAACACTATAGCAATAAGAGACAAAAGTAGATTTTTCGCGCGGGTGAGTTTATGGCCCGACAAGAATATTTTTCGCGAGGGTGCGTTTACTGCCCGAGCGAAGCGAGGTAATGTTTCCAATGGTCAAAAAACTATTTTTTAGATAGAATACCCCCTTACCGTCATCAGCACCAGTAGAGAGGCTATTTTCGTATGCCACATTACTTAATTTACCAAAATACAAGAGAATGTCGGATTCCCAATTTGAAAAGAGGGTTTTGTGTAAGGCTAATTTTAAAAAAGACTATTTGTAGATACATGTGATAGCGCATTTTAATAAAGAATTTTAATAAATTGACATAATTTATTCCTGGTAACCAAGTATTTCTAAAATTATTGTTTTTTATTATGATAATACCCTGGTAGAAAATCTCAATCCAATTTTTCGGTCGTTCATACGTATTTTGAATTGGAATTATTAAAATTGCGAAGAAAAAGGGAGAAAAATCCTATTTCTTGTCCTACTTTTTGCCTATCAGTGAAACGCTTTTTCCAATCATTTTGAAACATTTAATGAGCTAAAAAATATAATGAATTCTGCAATTTTTATTTTTTCGGTATTTCGAAGCTTGTTACATTGGCCAGGTTAGATACCACAAAAAGATCTAAGACCTGGAGTGATAAAATGACGATGAGCCGAAATTCACATTTTGCTTAATTTCTCACAAAGGAAAAGTTATTAACGTTTATTAGTTATGATGTAGCACTTAGCTACTGGAGAAACGGGTTATAATGAATTAGAACACTTATTTGTAAAAGAAACTGACAACACTTTATTAAACTCCGTGACTCTACAGCACCCTCCGGCTAGTCCTCGGAGAGGGATAACGTCTCGTGAGGTCGGGCTCTTTCGCAGATGACAAACTTACAGTTACTCTTAACTGGTGCCTTCGTAGGCGAGATCCGTTCGGACAGCGGTGCGGAGGCAGCCGGCACCGTCGAGGTCCTCTGCCCCGGGTAGCGAAGTTCTCGCGTTCACACTCCCACTCATTCACACATCACACACAAGATCAATTTAATTACGAAACGCGACCGCGACCTTAGGCTTTAATAGCTAAATTTAACAAATAATTAAT
This sequence comes from Ormyrus labotus, assembly GCA_035582975.1. Classification (NCBI taxonomy): domain Eukaryota; kingdom Metazoa; phylum Arthropoda; class Insecta; order Hymenoptera; family Ormyridae; genus Ormyrus; species Ormyrus labotus. The sequence goes on along the minus strand of JAWWEO010019150.1, from coordinate 202 downwards.
CACCGAAAATCACTATTAGGAAATTTACTTTTCGAAACTCGATGTCGATTCGAAACAGCTACAATGCGACCGGCGCGCGCGAGTCGAAGCAGGAGAGTGATCGTTGTCATGCTGGCGGCAAACGGTGATCGCCGGATCAGCTGCCGCGCCGTTGCCAGTTTTACCTCGCTCTCGTCCCTTGGCGGCTGGCAGCGAGTTTTCA
>JAWWEO010019149.1:0-16793 GCA_035582975.1 Ormyrus labotus | reverse complement strand
ATACAATGTTATGCCATGGTCTAGTAAGATTTTTCCCTTCAACCTCTTTCTCCACTAAAGGAAAAAAAAAAAAAAAAAAAAAAACAAACACAGGGATCAGAAACTCGCCACGTCCACGTCGTTGATCCTGGGTAAAGCTGAGAGCGGGTGACACAGGCACTCTTCGAATTTTTTCAATTTTCATTTTTTAAAGATCAATATCTTATAAAAAACAAATGCAAAATAAATGATAAAAAATGAATGAAATAAAAAATTTCCGACGTTATTTTAAAAAGCGCGAACAAAAGTATAAAAACAGAAGCTGCGTTACCTTCCTGAAGTATAACCAGGCTTTCCAGACGACTTAACTTGTAAATGAACTTTTAGAATACAAATCTGACGATATGGCAGTGATTTGGTTTTCTTAAGAATGTAATACAGAGCATCTCTGCCAAGTTTGGAGGTTAGATTCTTTTGCTAGGCACGGCTACGTCTCTATCTGTGCCGAAACTGGCAGATTTCAAGACTAATGTTGTAAATTGACCTTTCGAATTTCATTCTGACGATATGGCAGTTGTTTGGTTTTTTTAAGAATGTAATGCAATGTATCTCTACCAAGCTTGGAGGTTAGATTTTCATGCTGAGCAGGGCCCCGTCTATATCTGTGCCGGAATTCGCAGAATTCGAGACTAATTTTGTAAATAGACTTTTTGAATACCATTCTGACTACATCGCAGTCGTTTAGTTTTATTAAGAATGTAATGTACAACATTTCTGCCGAGTTTAGAGGTTAGATTTTCATGCTGGACAGAGCTACGTTTCTATCTGTGCTAAAACTCGCAGGTTTCGAGACTAATTTTGTAAATAGACTTTTTGAATACCATTCTGACAATATAGCAGTCGTTTGATTTTCTTAATAATGTAATGTGAAGCATCTATGCCAAGTTTGTAGGTTACATTTTTATGCTGGACAGGGCCACGTCTCTATCTTTGCCGAAAATCACAGATTCCGAGACTAATTTTGTAAATAGAATTTTTGAATAATATTCGGTATTCACGGTATGGCAGTCGTTTGATTTTCTTAAGAATGTAATGCGAAGCATCTTAAAATTTGAATTTGAAACTTTTGCGTCGATATAATCAGCTTTTAATTTTTTAAGAAGGGTTTGTCGTCTTGAGTAATAAGCATTTTTATATCATATAGAAGAACAAGAATAAATAAACTGTTATTTCTAATATTTATTCCTGCTCCTGATATATGTAGATACACGAACCCAATGTTAATCTTTATACATATGTGTTCTTAAAAGCTGTACCTATTCTCAATTTTTCTTTGCCTATAATAATGGCTCTGAAACTAAAATTATATACAATCTAAAGCTGACGCTAAAAATGGAAATTTTCATAACCAATTTAATCGCGGAAAAATTCTAAGGGCCTCCGCACGTAAAACAGAACAGAGCCCAACATATAAAGTATAAGTAAAAGCATTGCTTGTATAAATACTAGGAAGAAGTACAACTATAAGGAACAAGTATAAATATAAGGAACAAGTATATCTATATATAGTAGGAAACAAAAGAACAAGCTTGTTGTTTCAAGGTTCTTTCGAAAAATCATAAAAAGTCGGGTCTATTGCAAGCAGATTTTGTAGCAAAAAACCGCATTTTTCACTTTATTTGTATAAATTATCGTATCTCTTGAGTTGTTAAATTAATTATTTATATTGTTGAAGATCTTTGAGGTCTGAAGACCGTGAAAATCTTCAAATAATCGTAAAAAACAGGTTTTTTTTGCATTTTTAGCTATGACGCAGTTTCTTTTGGGTAATCTAAACCTGACCAATAAAAAGGGTATGCAAAAATACATGGAAAATGGGTAGTTAGAAGTTTTTCAAAAAATGTCTAGCAGGGATGCAGGTTTGTGATTTAAAAAAATCACAAGTCCATAAGTCCGACTGGACTTATTATTTAAATTTCGGTTAAATTACAAGTACAGCCGGACTTATTATTTAAATTTTAACTAAATCATAAGTCAGCTCGGTCGATTGTTTAAATAATAAGTTCGGCCGAACTTGTGATTTAGTCAAAATTTAAATCATAAATTAATTTGATTTATGGACTTAGTAAGTACTTTAAGACCAACGACTTAAGTACCTGCAACCCTGATGCCTAGTAATTGATTTATAGGTTAGAACACTTTTATCATTTTTCTTTAGCTTAGGTTTGCTCAAAAAAATCTGAAAAAATTCAAAGATATTTGAGACAAAAAAACTAGCTTCCTTGAATTTTTTAAAATTATTCGAAGTAAAATTACAATCAGGGTAAATTAGTTAAAGGGGTCTTACACCAAAAAGAAAATTTGAGGAAAATCATCTGTAACAAACAAAATAAATTATATGCATAAAAATAAATATTGTACACTTAATATATACATAACTTGTGATAAAATGAGCCATGGTAGAAGGTCCTAGGCTCATTTTATATAGAGATATGCAGTGTTCTAAATTTTGGCTTTGGCGTAAGCCAAAGATTGAACCGATGAATAGATTTGGACCTAATTAGGTTTAAATTGTTGTAAATTTATGCCATTATGGTGTGAAGAGTTGTATGTTTTAAAATTATTTGACTAACCAATTCTTAACATCTAAAAACTGTCTAAATAATGTCAATTTTATAAATTTATACAAATTTTTAATTTTAAAAACTAGTTAGTTAAATAATTTTAAAACGTACAACTGTTCACGCGATAATGGCATAAATTTCCAACAATTTAAGCCAAACCAAGTCCAATATGTTGAACGGTTCAATCTCTGGCTTACGCCAAACTCCAAAATTTCACATTTTACAGGAAACCACAATAAAATAATTTATTTAAAAACATAAAATTTGATACGCATCACTAAATTTTAAACTTAGAATTACTTCTTCGCATAAAAAGTTAAAGGTGATTAAAGATGTTCGCACTCCATTGTCATCAAGAAAAGCTTCAACTTTTAAGTTATATATTATGTTTGCATATTATTAATTAGTATTATCACATCAGCTACATTTTCTTTTCAACAAATATAACTTTGAAGTGGTCGATGCACATGATAAAAAAAACATTACAATGTTTACAATAGCAGGCAGTGCTAACACGCTGATAGAGAAGTGCACATTTGTAATGGCACTTAAATTGCACTTTCAAAATAATATTTTAAATACATTACTGCATTAAAAAGTGAAGCCTACATATAATAACAGTTAAAGAGAACCTGAAACAAAAATGAAAGTTCTTTTTAGCTTGATAGCTTGAAGAACCAATGGAACTTTAAAATTTACCTGTTTTCAAATAGTAGCACTGTGTCCAGAAGTATCTTCTTTGATGACATTAAATAATTATGCACTTTCATAATTCATCAAAAATGATTGTTTACACTTCAAAGAATAAATAAAAATGGTTAACCTCAACTAACACATGAGACAAAACATTAGAACTAAAAGGTGAGCCCGAGAAGCTGAATAATACAGTTTTCGCTGCGACCGTGGTGACACGATTGAACACGATTGAAACGCTTGACAGCGCTTTATTCAAAATTTCAAAATTGAAATTTTTTTATCAAAAGATCCAAAAACGTTATAGAATAATATAAAAATATTTACTAATCTTAAAATCATAATTAAAATATTTTTATAGTAATTTTTTTTGCAATACAAAATTTTAGTAATTTTAATAATTACATTTTAAGCTATTACTTTTTAAATTTTCTAAATTTGTGCATGCAATTTTTCATGTGGGTTTTGGATAGTATAGTGAATCCAAAAACCAAATAAAAACCGCTGCCAAGTCATTGGCAGTTAGCTTCCTCCTAACTAATTTATTGTTCCATTATTATCTCATTTTTATTATTATTTCATTTTTAGATGCTCATTTTAGAATTTAATGAAAAGCGAAGGCCTTAAAATTAAGGTGAAGTAACTTCACCTTAATTGTAAGGCCTTTTTTCTCGCTAGTTAAATTTAAAAACTTGAAATAAAGATAAATACACAAAGAATCATATTCACAAATTAAATTCTACTTCTTGAATAAATAAAAAATAACTTATTAAACATCGTCTGTGCTAGCGAGTTGCGTCCAACTCAGCTGTTTGCTCTCTCTCTCTCCCTCTCCCTCTCCCTCTCCGGCTTCCGGTGAGTACCTCTGAACGTCTTTTACGTAGCTCCCGCTTTTAAGAGCATTTTCTATCACCACCCTGGCCTCGGGCATTTTGTTTCAGCTACTTGCACGCGCATTATTGCAAGTCGTCGCATACATACTATCTCTGTACCGTGCATCACGACTTGCGATTTTCTTGCCAAAATCTTCGCCATCACTAATCGGCTGAAAAGTGAGGTTAACTCAGTAGCTGAGCGAAAAGGCGGTTGAAGCGGGAGCCAGGTATGTCACTTTCTATCAATTAGCGAGCGGCAATTGGACATGAGCCTCGCGTGCCTTGTGTGTAGCGAAATCTTGTTACCAAGCGCGCAGAATTTTTGTCTTACCTGCAATCACCCGTGCCACACCAAGTGTGCAGGAAAGAAAAAAAATGCACCCTGCGATCTGTGCCGTGCCGATAAGCCGAAGACGATGAAGATGAAAACGAGCACCACGGCGCAAATTAATCAGCACCAGCGCAATATTTCGCTCCACTCGAGCTCATCAAAATCGTCAGCAAGCGATAGCGCAAAGAGGGAGAACAGGCCTACCTCCACCATCACCAAGCAGGCTGACGGTAACAGCGAATCATCCCCACCAGCTGATGAGCTCCAGATTAAGGCACTCTCTGCTTCGAAAGCGTGCGCACTCCCCCCCCCCCCCCCTTGATTCACTGCGACGCGCGACTCTCTTCTTCGCGCATTGAGTCGGGCGTAAGTGTAAGTCCTGCGGCGCAAAATTTAAAATGCGTAGAGGACTCTTTTTCGCTGCTTCGTCCTACTGCGAGTAATAGCGTAGGGGAATTTTCGCCTAATGACGTGTCGGTTAGCTGCACAACACCTTCGGCTGCGAAAAATTTTTGTTTTAATAATAATAATTCAATTATCCCGCAGTCCACGCTAGACTTGTTTTTTCAACATTTTAACATGATTCAAGGGCAATTTGACGAAATCAAATCCTTTATGACGCGAAAAAAAAACAAGGACTTAGGTGGCTCCATGTCTTGTGCACCCGCCGCGGAGGACACGAGCAAAGACTTGCTGTCACGCATATCAAGTCTACAGGATTTTTTAAATAATCAAGCTGTTCAGCTGGATGAATTGCGGGCTCAAAATCAACTGCTCTTAGAGGAAAATAAGCACGTAAAAGAAGAATTGAAAAAATTGACTGACAGTATTAGTGCTCTGCGGGATCGGAGCTGCGATACGATTGCTGCCCACCCCCATGTCTGCAATAGTTTTTCCCCACCACACTCCTCTCCTGAATCGTCTCGCGGATCTGGGGACGCGGAAGTGGCCGGCGCGACTACCGAGAGCTGCGAGGTAATTATTCATGGTGTACTCAACCATGAAACTTCCTCCTCTCAAGAGGCCTCAAATGATATAGCCTTCGCAGTTCTCGGCACCATCCTTCCGTCTTTTAATCGGAATAACGTGATAGGCGTCCGCGCCCTTAGGCCCCGCGGTACGCTCCGGGAGAACGAGAATACTGCAGAAGGCAGCTTGCAATCGACTTCGGGTGTTGGTGCGCCGCCTTTCTGTGTGGTTAATCTTTCACGAGCTGAACTGGTCAAGGATGTCATGCGAGCTAAACGCACGCTTGCCAATAATTACCTAACATCCAATGATATTAACCCCGAGCTGCTTGGTCGGTCTTTGGCGGACTGGATGCCAGGGCGTAAAATATTTATTAATGAATTGCTTCCGCATGACAAATTCCAGCTGTTTAAAACTTTGAAGCCAACTGCACTGGGGCTGGGCTTCAAATACGTCTAGCATGCAGGAGGCAAATGTCTGGTGAGGCGCAAGGGAGGTGAGCGTGCACATGTATTTGCATCGGCTGCCGACTTACACGCCATTCACACGCCGTGTCGGGCAGCTCCCATTAAACAACGGCCGACAATAGAAACACCAGATAATATCACTCTAAATACGACACAGGACAGGTCGGGAGCAGACTCGACCAGTGTATCGGTAGCCTCATCCTGACCAGTAACGCTCAGAGGAAATGGGTTGAGGGGTGGAAAATTCCTTAAAGCAGGATTCCTCAATGAGAATTCAATTAGAGCTTACATTGATGGTCTTCGTTTTTTCTTAGAAGAGCATACAGCCTATGACATCTTTGGCATTGCGGAGATCTGGCTGGGCTCGGTCGTGAACGATTCTCATTCGGATTGGGGGTTACACCTTAATCAGACAGGATCGCAACACAAATGGGGCAGGAGTTGCCCTGTATGTAACAAGTTTCAAATTAATAAATTAGCTTTCTCCAACACTCAGGGACCTGGAAAACCAGGTATTCCTGAATATCTGTTTTGCAGCATGCAGCAGGGTAGCTCCCCACCAGTCTTGATCGGAGTCATTTACAGACCCCCTAAGGTCCCGATGAAAAAAGACACAGATCTTTTTACCATCTTGCGCGATCTCTGCAGTGATTATAGTCACAAAATAATAATGGGCGATCTGAATGCAGATATGTTATCCGCGACCGATGACGCTAACACTATCAAGCGTTTAACTGAGGAAATGTCCTTACAGTTAGTCCGGCACGGTCCCGCGCATCACAATCCAATCTCTCATACATGGATTGATCTGATTTTAACAGATGAAAACGACATAGTGCTCGACTATGAAAATGAGGGGCTCCCCGGTTTTGGCAAACAATGCATTATCGATGTCTCCATTGGCATCTTTGTCCCTGACAAAGTGGAAAATTCTTTCACGTACCGTAATTTTAAGAGTGTCAAATCTGATGCTCTTGTCGATTTGCTGTCTTGTTATGACTGGGAGGCCATGAATTTCGTCGAATCCGATTTGGAGGGAGCTTTAAATAATCTAAACATGAATTTAAACTTAACTATTGACAAATTAGCACCTCTTAAGCACGTTTGCCCCAAGAAGAAATATGCTCCCTGGTTTGGAAGTGAGTTGAAGCTATTAGTCAGCAAGCGCAATGCCACGCACAGACGCTATAAGCGCACTGGGCGCGCGGAGCTTTTTGATGAGTTTCTTCGACTTAGCAATGAGGTTGAGGTGCGTTCCTCTTAAGAGCGTAAATTCTTCCTTCAGAATCATCTACTCAAGGCTCTTGAGAATAATAAGAATATCTGGAAGGTAATGCGTAACCTTGGCCTCTTGCCTAAGCCGAAAGAGGAGGAATTTCATGGCTTCACGCCGGGTGAGCTGAACGATCATTTCGCGGGATCATCCGTTTCTCCCCTTGAAAATCTAGAGAATGCAATAGAAATAATTTTATCCACTAGCGAGGAGGGCTTCACTTTCAGCCACATTTCCTTCTATGATGTAGTTCTTGCAATCTCACATTTCTCCTCGCAAGCAAGGGGTGTTGACGGACTTCCTCAGGGATTGATCGTAAAGGCGCTTCCGGTTGTTGGTGACTTTATTGTTAATATCTTTAACTCCTCTTTCGCAAAGGGAGTTTTCCTCGGCACCTGGAAGCGGGCGCTACTAGTCGCTCTCAAAAAGAGCAGTGCACCATCCAGCGCTAAGGACTTTCGTCCTATTGCGCTGCTCTGCTTCCTGTCAAAGGTGCTTAAGAAGATTACTCACACCCAAATCATGGAGTATCTTAACACAAATAAAATTTTGAATCCCCTCCAGACCGGATTCAGAAAGCACCACAGCACCCAAACAGCACTCATTAAACTCACAGGCGACATACGCATGGTCATTGACAAAAAAGGGTGACAGTCTTGCTGTTGTTTGACTTCAGCAAGGCTTTTGACACCATATCACCCTCTAAATTACTAATAAAGCTCCAGCGGCTGGGGTTCTCAAGGGCGGCCCTCCTGTGGATCAAATCATATTTCCAAGGTCGTTCCCAGATGGTAATTTCCAACAACAATGGAAATTCAGACTGGCTAGAAACCAATCTGGGAGTTCCGCGGGGGTCCGTCCTGGGACCCTTGCTATTCAGCTTATATGTCAATGTCCTGCAACACTTACTCAATGGACATGAAACCAAGCATCTATTTTATGCAGACGACCTTCAGATTTATCTGCACACCACCAGAGATAAGTTTCTGGAGAGTCTGACTCGGCTATCTGATGTGGCAAGGCTAGTCTCTGGGCGTTATGCTCTGGCCTTCGACTCAACTCTGGCAAAACGAAAGCCATATTTTTTGGTCATTTTGGAAATGACATTAAGTCGTGGAATCTTCCGGGAGTTGAGTTGCAGGACGGTGTGACTATCCCATTTGAAGACACGGTTGTAAGTCTCGGTGTTACGCTTGACGGCAAACTTACTTGGAAGCCGTAAGTCGATTCTGTTACGAAAAAAGTCAATAAAGCCCTGTATAGCTTGCGGTTTATTAGGGAATGTACCACCGAGACTCTCTGCAGAAGGTTAGTCGAGCCACTAGTCCTACCCCATCTGGACTACTGCACGGTAGTGTACTTTGACGCGGCAGAGGAACAACGCATACGCTTACAGAGACTTAGCAATTCATGTGTGAGGTTCATTTTTGGAGTAAGAAGGGACGAACATATCACCCCCTACCGGAGGCGCTTGGGCTGGCTTCGCATGGATTCGCGCCGGTTATACTTTGAAACCATTCTTCTTTATAAAGCCATTAGGTTGCGCGAATCTGAATATTTGGCTTCCATGTTTAGCGAATGTGGGTTTCGGCCCTCTGGTAGAGGTACTCCTGCTGAGCTTAACATCCCAGGAGTGAGCACTGAAACTGGGGCCAGGGCCTTTCAGGTTCAAGGTGCTCACTTCTGGAATTCTCTGCCCCCCTCTCTTCGCTTCTCACCATCACTTAACAGCTTTAAGAAGGCGGAGCGACAACACCTATTAGACTTAGATCATTAGTGCTTTAACTGGGGGTTGGCGGTGGTGGCGAATTCGTACTGCCGTATAGCTTAGTTCTAAGCAATAGTTTAGCTAATGACCTGGCCTTTCGGCCTTAACTGTGATACACAACGTATTATTTTATTTACACTTTACTTTTAGTTTTAATTTGTATCCAATACTATGTTTTATATTATATACTCGTGATATAAACCGCAAAATACTAAATAATCTGTGATATCTTTATAATGTGATATCCTTATAATGTGATATCTATATGATATAAGCATCTGTGATATTTCTGTAAAAATTGTAATGTCTAATCACGTATTAAGTATCTAATCGGCGTATTAACTTAACTTAACTGTGATTTCAAAATCGTGAACTTACTTATTTGTAAACTAGCCAAGCGTATCTTTGTTGTACTTACTTCTATATAATATTTTGTACATATGTTTAAATTATTTTCAAACTATGCGCTACTTATCTTGTTCATTTATTGTAATTTTGCCTCAACAGCAAATAAAGATTTATCTATCTATCTCTCTCTCTCTCTCTCTCGGCTCTCTGGTGGTCGTTTCGGTAAGTGCTAGACGTGCTTAGAACACTCTCCTCGTTTTCAACATTTACTGAAGTTTTCCGTACTCCCCTGCGAGTTCTCATTTGTTTCAGACAACTCGGACTCCTGCTGGCCTTCGTTTTGCGAGTTTTTCAGCACGGCTCGCCTTTTCTGAGCCAGGGAGTACATTTTTGCCTGAGTTGAAAATTTGGAGGTTAGTTTCTTAGACTACTAAATTTTGGCTCGGACATCGCAGATCGCACCGAGAGCTCCTCAGGGAGAAATTCTCGAGTTTTGCCGCGAGATGGCATCGTCAAAAATTCAAGGCAACCCAGTCGTGTGCCATCTGCCATCAATCGTCCAGAACGAAGGCGTCGTTCCATCAATGTACTAAATGTCGGCAGTTAGTACATAAGAAGTGTGCAGTGGGCAACACTGTGCCAAACCCCGCCAATTTTAAATGTCCGGAATGTGCAGAACCAGCCTCCATAAGAAATCCGCCCAATGCAACAAGCGTCATTGAGAGCAACAACAACAATAGCAGTCGGAGACAATAGGAGAACAACCGAAACCGGACCAGATACAACAGACACAACATAAACAACAAAAACAATAGCAACAACAAGGAAACATGGAAACATCCACTCCGCTTCTTAGAAATAGTACCGCATCTAGTCAATTAAAAGACAGGTTAAAAAATTTATACTCTAATAACAACAGTGGCGCTGCGATCGCTACCCCAGTAGCCAGTAACTCCAATAAATTTTCTGATCTTTTATCAGTTTTTGGTCAACTAGCCACCACATTTTCAAATCGATTTAATCAATTTGGGGATTCCTTGAAATTTTTTCCAGATTTCAAGGAATATTTCAATCAAATTGATAAAAGTTTGCTCGGCTTAACTGAACTTATAGCGAAGCAAAATTCTATGTTGGAAACAGGTTTTTCGACACAGGCAGAGCTGATAAAGGAGAACAAAAGTTTACATATAATTATTAATAATTTAGAATCCGACTTAGTGAAAAGAATTGATGATAATTTTACAAATTTACACAAACCTTTAGTTTCTAACCTTAATAATAAGCACTCCAGACTAGACAGCAAACTTAATGAGGAGTTTGATGCAGTCTATCAAAATTTAGGTAATTTGACTGGGATAGCAAACGTGGTGCAGACCGTCTCCAACTCTGACTGCGCTGTACATATTGATTTAATAAGTGATGACGACAATTTCTGTTCTGGAAGAAGCGAAATTCCAAAAATAAACGAAGGGAAAACGAATAAACTATTCTCTGGAAAGGTGGGGCATAGTAATAATAATTTTCTTGTTGCGTCGAGTGCTGTAGATCTTGAAAAGCTTAATATTACCCTTAAACCTCAGAATATTTTATTGGTTCGGTCACTCGTATCCAATAAAGAGAGAGACGTCTCGAGGAATACCACCGTTTTACTTGTCGAACTTTCCAGTGCTCATTTACGCAAACAGATCTTCATCGATAAATCAGCAGAAACAAGTTTCAGCTCTAAAGACTTAGATTCAAAGCGGTTCAGTTGGGTTTCTACTCTGCCTGTTGCCTCTATTTTTATACTTTATGCAAAAACAGTAGGACTTAAATATGTCTGGCACAGGCAGGGTAGATTCCTTGTAAAAGCGAAAGATGGGAGCGACTCTCGCGTTTTCGTAACTAGAGGAGATTTGAAATCCATTGCCGAACTCTACTTGAAAAATGTGACAGGTAAAGACTCCACAGAAGAGACCGATCAAAACAATATTAGCAGCAAAGTTTCTCGCAAAAGCCCGACTAATGAAATTAACAAAGACAATTATAAAATCATAGTTGAAGATGAAACATCTGATTCCAAAATAAAAGCAACTTTGAATACAAACAGCGCAATAAATACAAATAAAAACAAAACTAAATCTAGTAAAGATACAAAGAAAAATCACTCTAATACTAGTGACTCTGTTTGACTAGATATAGCCACTGGAAGGTCGGGGGGAGCTAGGAGTGGGTTGAGTGTGGGTTTTCTTAATGTGAATTCTTTAAGAGCTCACATTGAACAAATCAGATATTCTCTTCTTGATGATCTCTCCTACGACCTCTTCGAAGTTACTGAGACGTGGTTTGGCTCTGTAGTTGCAGATGAAGTCGTTCAAATCAAAGGTTATACATTAATCAGGCAGGATCGTAACACAAACGGAGGTGGAGTGGCGCTTTATATACGAGCTCCAGCACAATATTAGATTCTTGCAAGCTCGAACACCAAGGGAAGTGGAAGACCGGGGGTTCCAGAATTCATTTTCTGTGACATTCGGGATGGAAACTCACATCCGGTGTTCGTAGCTATAATCTATACACCGCCTAAAATAGCTTTCACCAAAGATCCTAATTTTCTTGATGAACTTAGAATTTTCATATTTGATTATAGTCATAAAATATTGATGGGTGATCTGAACGCCGATCTTCTGAGAGATAATGATGATGACAAATTTGTTCGTAAATTATCACTACAGTTGGTGCAGCACGGTCTAACGTATTTTACACCTACGTCTCACACCTGGATTGATGTGATGTTCGTGGATGATAACGATGACATACTTGAGCATAAAAATATCCCAGCGCCCTTTCACAGCAAAGATAGTATTATAAATGTTATATTATCTTACAAAAAGTGTTCTTATTCGATTACACCTTTCGAATATCGTGATTTTAAGAATATTTCAGCTACGTGTTTAAATGAATATCTGAATAAATGTGATTGAGTGCCTTTCGATATTCAAGAATTAGACGTGAATTCAACATTGGGTTGCCTCCGCGATAACCTCACGGCGGCATTAGGCAACTTAGCTGCACCAAAGAAGGTATTCCCCAAAAAGGGTAGGCCCCTCTGGGTTAGTGCGGAACTGGCTAAGCTGATTCGCCAACGCACGCAGACCTGCAATGGCTGCGTACTGCGTATTTCCGAGTCTGATTACCTATCAAAATTCTTTTGCAAGTCCAGGGCGCCTATAAGGAAAAATGCCAAAGAACTCGTGTCTCCCAAGATGCGTACCGAAACGGGGTTACGCTCTTTTAAGGAACAGGGGGCCCACTCCTAGAACTTTCTACCGGCTGAGATCAGGGAGATCACTCGCGAGGTTCAAGACAGGATTACGGAGGCATTTCCTCAAACTGGATGGCGTTTAAATCTTTAATTTATTTATGTGTTTGTTCACTTACATATTAATTTTAAGTTATGAATGAATTTATAGAATGAATATGTTGTATATATCGGCGTGCACGTGTATGTAGGAATATGTGTAAATAGCTTTAATTTGTAACTGATAGGTATTGTAGTCATAATTTAAGTATTTGTAACCGATAATTTTAACTCATCTGTGAGCATTTACGTGATATCACTAATTTTAACGATTTCTACTTACTGCGCTTTTATAGTATTACTTAGTATTAGGATGACTGTGATATTATAATGTGCAATATTTATATTTACAGCATTATTTAGTATTAGGGTGGCTGTGATGGCTGTATTTTATGTGCAATATTTTTATTTGATTTTATTTTTATTTTTATTTTATTTTTAGTTGACTTTTTATTCTTATTTTTACTTGCTCACTGTATTTTAAATTTTTTGTTCTCGTTACAAATAAACGAATATATATCTATCAATCTATCTATCTATCTATCTCTGTCTCTGTCTCTGTCTCTGTCTCTATCTCTAGTCCATATGTTTGATTTCTGAATTTTGATAAAGTTATCAATTTAGCAAAGTTGCCGTTTTTGTTAATAATAAACTAACATCATAGGTTCATTCACAACATTAAAACGAATATTTTAGCAATATAAGTTAGTGTGTGCTGCCAATATTTTTAATATGAGAGCACTTTAAAGATTGATTTTTGAAACGTAATTCATTTAATAATAACGATTTTTTGTGTAGCACACTAATAATGTCATACGTAGAGGTCTAGTTACAGTTGTAAACTTATGCTTGAACATTTTTAGTTGCGAAAAAATTATTAGCGTTTATAATCAATTTTTATTTAAAGTGCTAGAGGCTTAACTTAACTGAATATTTAAAATGTATTTTCCCTAAATAATAAATAGAATTAAACGATTTTCCAACGATAGTTCGAGAATGGCATGACCAACACATTTAAAACTTGAAGGGGACAGAGAGGGCCACCCAATGGTGCCAACGACCTTGACCTTGAACTCGATATTCAAGGTTATTTCAAAGTTATAGTGATTTTTTAAAACGGGAATCATTACTTTCGTAAACCATCTACCCACTAAATCCTTCTCATTCCGAATTTAAGTAAATCGGTGATCAAACCGCAAGCCCCCAAATTCATCAAACCCTGCCCACCCCGAGTTTTATTAAGTAAGTCATTGACCAAACTGCAACCTTTCAAACCCACCAAACTCTGCCTATCTCGAATTCAATTAAGCCCTTAACCAAACCGCAAGCTCCCAAGAATCGTCAATGATTTACTTAATTAAACTCGGGGTGGGCAGAGTTTAGTGGATTTGGCGGCTTGCGGTTTGATCAATGATTTACTTGAACTTACTTTACTTAAACTCGGAGGAAGGGTTTAGTGAGTAGATGGTTTATGAAAGCAATGATTCCCATTTTAAATTATCACTATAACCTTGAAATAACCTTGAATATCGAGTTCAAGGTCAAGGTCAGAGTATCGGTAGAGACCCCTCTGTTCCCTTTAACATCTGCCTAATTTTTGAGGTATTTAGCTAAAATGAAAGTGGAGAGTTTAAATTCGTAAATTTGACTGTTACGTTCCACAGAAGGTGGAACGAGCAATGTAATTAAATTATTATTAACCTTTGTTAATAATGAATCGGGCAGGGCTGATTTCGTTGCCGTACGGCCTACGTCGCGAGGGAAACGCGAAATTATTGGGAAATCCGAAGCAAGTACTTAATTAAAATTTATATTAAGATATTGGGTTTAACCGATTGATTTTATTGAACATAAAAAGATGATAAATTACGCTATGTCTCTCTTTCTTCCTATACAAAATACAATTAACTATTCACTAACCAATGCAATTACTATTTCGCGATATATACTGTTCTAGCTTTCAATGTCGATACACCAAGCCAGCGGGCTTGCATCAAGAACTGATGGTCGGGCTTTCTGCACTGATTCCTGGGGATGAGTGCCTCCTTGGTGGTCCTCCAACAGGCCTTGAAAGCGGGCGATAAAATTTTCGAAATCGCTCGAGCGAGAATTTGTTTTCGGTAGGATGTCGTACGGCACTTAGCACAATTTCTTTATATTAATCACGGTAGCCCTTCACGATATCCGGCTCGGTAGGAAGAACAACTCCGAGTTGCTCTTAAACTTAGAACACGAAAAACTAAATCTTATAACTAGCTCGGTATTGAGAATTAAGTCCCCTTGGGACTGCAAAAATAAAAAATCAAACGAAGTCTTCGACGTGACGGGGTCGGACCGGAGGCTTCAACTGAAGCGGGCGCAGGAGAGGCTTTCTTTAACCGGCAGTAAGTTTGTCAACTCAGCTCCTCTGCGCTCGCTAAGCCGACCGTTGACTGCTTGGAAGTGCGACTCGGGCGCATTCCCCAGCTATCGGTCGAAGACGTTTTTCCGTCGAAGTCCGGACTACAATCGCAATTTGTGCGCTTTTCGTCACGTAATTCGGGCTCCAACGGAAAAAGCTCCTCGGATTTCGGCTACGGAAAGTCCACGAGGCGCATTCCTGCACAAGTGCCTCGACTTTGTAGTTTCAAAACACATTTCAAAACTTTACAGGCTCGTATTTAAAATATTATATATCTATATCTTAATTTAATTACTTAATTTATGCCTAAATGTATGCTTAAATTTAAATTTAAAAAATACGTAACATTGACCTTCGTTCGACGTTGCCATAATCTTGATTCTCATACCATTTTCGACATAAAATATCTCTCTCTTTTTTAATCCAGGGTCAAAAATAGGTATTTTCGTTTTAAAAAATAACTTTGACCTAGAAATAACCTTGAAAATCAACTTCAAGGTCAAGACCGTTAGCACTATTAGGTGGTCCCCTCTATTCCCTTCAACTTTTGTCTGAACCATTTTTCTATATCCTGCTTAGATTCCGAGAAATTCAGGTGGGGCGATTAAAATGACCTACCGCGTATATTTCACGGTACGACCGATGTCGTAAGATTTCAAATATCACACAATAATAAAAGCAGACGTGTATGGATTGTTCGACAGTCAACACACGTGCCCTTTATCTATTTACATGAAGTGTAAATAGATAATGTTAATAGTAATAATATATAATCTATAATATGCCTAAGATATAATTTACTTTGTAACAGTCCGGAGGGATCTTCTGGATTGTACAAGGGAATTTTGGGCTGTAAAGGAGACTGTAGATGGAATAGGAAAAAGGGTGCCAGGTAGCTGGGAGAGCGCAGATTTTAGAGCACTTAACGGTTTAATTTAAAATCTTTATTCAACACACAACAACCAAAACTGTAACTAAGGGCGCCAGCCGCGATTTATTCGCGACACCAAACAAAATCCAAACCGTACGATGCGCGAGCACACACCACGGCCGCGGGCACGGGTAACAAAAAAAAATAAGAACGAGCCACTACGTTGGCTCTAAAAAATATTATGAACGAATTAATGTATTGCTCTCTCGCAATACCACTTACAAAAACTGTTTCTCACTTCCCAAAACTTAATCAGCTTCAGCCACGTGGCTGTAAAATCCGGATCTAATATTTACTAATAATTTGTGCGACTGCGCACTCTTATGGATTCTGGACGAGTGGCGCTGCGAGCGCGAGCTTGCGATCGCATCCGCCTTGCGACTCGCGTGTTACGGCGAGTCGAGCTGAGGCTAGTAGCCTTGCTGCGCGCGGTGTTCAAGTTACCATCGCCTTGTTGTGGACGCTGTAGTTGACGACAGAATCCAGGTAAGACTTTTTATAATAGTCGTTCCAGTCTTTTCTATTTTTATCTAATGAGAGCTGTGCTCTCCTCTTCTGGTTTGTTACAAGATGCAGTGATGGCTGTATTCCAGGTGGGAAGAGCGGAGTGGCGTCTCGAAGACACAACGCCTGCAGTGCGTAACAGTTACTTCAACATCTTCTTCTTGAGCAACAAATAAGTGATTACCTGTAAGGCTCCTCGGTAATTCTTTCCCCTTCATTGTAGTGTAGAAGCTCCTGTAAATTTGCTTACTCCAACCTGTGCCATCCTAACCTCAACTCTATGTTTACCC
>JAWWEO010019148.1:0-16795 GCA_035582975.1 Ormyrus labotus | reverse complement strand
GTTCGACTGAGCAGCCGCACGTCAGGCGTACTCCTGAGTCGTGCCAATCGCACCGTACCTTATAGCTTTTCTTAACTTAACGTGTATAATTCATAAGTGCTTATTTTGTTAAATATATTTTATTTTGAACTCCTAAATACAGCGTGTTTATTTTATTTATAAAAAATACAACGCGCAAACACTTGGATAATATTTAAATATTAAAATCGTACGTGCAGGTATCTATTACGAAAATGAGAACGCATTTTAAGAGTTAAACAAGTCCTCAAAGTTCGAGAAGCAGCGGCGCATTATCGGCTACAAATTGCTTTCCAATTAATCGCTATCTACTTCGCAGCCGCCAGTAACACCAGATACGAGCGTTTCGAAAAATTCCTCCGTAACTCGCGGCTCTCGCCGCAACTCGGACTTTTAAACGGGTTAATGGGAGAGCTTTTGCGCCCATTACGTAAACAAAATACTTACGCGATTACAGCCGTTACGGCCAACTTAGTCCAGGAAAAAGCGCCCGTTGATCGGGCTGGGAGCGCTAATTAATTAGCGCTCCCAGAAAAAAAAAGAAAACGTCCTACGCTCGGATCTTCCAGGGCCCGCGCTTATATAAAAACAGCGCGACGGCTCTCTCTCTCTCTCTCTCTCTCTCTCGGAAAAAAAATCAGCTGCTTTTGGAGTCTACGGGAGTGACTTTACACTCGCAGCCTTAATAAAGCTGTAAATGCATCCCGATGCCCTATAGGCGCGAGCCGATTCAGAGAAGCCGGTCCTTACATACGACGGGTTACGCAGATCGCGCAATTACGGAGCCGAGGATCGGATCGGAGAGAAAAAGGAAAGCGGCGAGCTCGAAAATCTCGCTCAAATGTTCTAATGACCGTCGATGTGTTCGGGCGGCTGAGGTTTTTCAAGCTTCAGCGGAGCCGAACTCGCGCCTTCCTGCTTCTCGCAGCCCGACGCGACTTTGGGATTCTTAGAAACTGCTTAATGAAGCAATCGATGTAAGATCGGAACATTTATACGTTACCGCATTGTTCGACTGCGCGTTCCACTCTATTTTCGTAAAAAAAAAAGCCTCGTCCCAGCCCGAGCCGAGCCGCAATCAGCGAGTTTAAATTACACTCGAAACTAACGCGATGTCCTACCGCGATTAACCTGGACTTTATACAACCCGAGCCGAGATAGACGCACACCAGCCGAGACTGAGTTAATGACCATCCGCTTTACGACGTTACTCCCAAGTACGCGCGAAAATCGGCCCAACTTATATCCCTCGTAAAGCCGCGCGGAAAAACGAGAGAGGGAGAGCATATACATATAAAATAAGACTGCCCCGAGAGAGAAGCTGCGGCGGCGTCGATTTCCGGCGCCGCGCGTGGCGCGCGCACGTGTGCCACGCCGTTCGCCGTGATTGCCCGCTTCGCCGAGCCGCGCGCGAGAGGAAAATCCTGGAATTATTTAGAGGACAGCGCAATGGGCGCTAAGCGCCTCGCGGCCTTTTTCTCCCTTCGTTTCAAAGCGCCGCGTTAGTCGTCCGCTTTCGCGCTCCTCTTTCGCCTCGATTCGAAACGGAATTCGAGCTGCTGTACGTAACGCTGCTGGTATGCGAAGCTTCGCGATCGGAAGGTCGATGATACTGTGTTTGTTAACGTCAGGGTCCGATGCTTCTTGAGAAAATTATTTAGATTTTAAAGGGTTTTGTTAGGCGCTAATGAAAACATCTCTGGTTCTGGACTGACTTCCACATTCCCATGATGAGAAGCAGAATTTTTGTTTGGGTTATAAAAACTGCAAAATATAGCGGCGTTAACTCGCGAGTCACGATGCCTATTAAACACAAATAATCTAAGGCGTATTTTTCTTTATAGATCATCTTTGAAAAATACGATATAAGACGTGAATGAATAAAAAAAAAAAAAACTAAACGATCCGTACATTTTGCTTGAAAAAATACTCGACGAAATACTTTGCTTTAATTTTCCTATCTACGATCGCGATCTATATATGAGCTCTAAGCATTTTCAATAATTATAATGGTAAAACCTAGAAGTTTCCGTAAACCACGTAAGAACATGATTTTTCTTCTAGAAGCCGAAACTTATTACACGCTCCACTTACAGTCGCGCACTTCGCGCAGTTAGCAAAATAGATATACTCTAGATTACGCTACACGGACAGTCCAGATAAATTTTTGACGCGTAAAATAATTCACCCGCGATATCTCGGATCGGATAAATCGGCGGGCGCGCGAGCACGAAAAGAAACCGAGCTCGATATAATTGATTGATCGAAAGAGAATGAAAAAGCGACGAAACGAAATTGCCGCGCGCGCGCCGATTAAAATGCCCCAACAATTTTCCAGGAGACTCACAATTTCGAAGCGATAAATCAACGCAGATACGCAGGAACGGGTTCTTCCATCAACAGCTGATCTTCTCTCTCTCTCTCTCGGTCTGCAACAGAAATGTCGGTTTTTCCTTTGAAAAAAAAAAGGTTAATAAGATTGTAGCGGGCATTAGCGGGTATTAATTATTTTCGAATCAACGGTCGGTTTTTCATTCGCGTGCAAGCTGGTATGTTGATTGTATTGGGGGATTTTATTGCAGATGTAAGGGGACACATAGTGTGCGGACACATTGAGCTCTCAATTTTTGAGCTTAAGTCTCTTCAAAGTTTATTGGAACGTCGGATTTTCATACGGAGATTAAATACGCGCATCACTGGTGTTACTGTACGGACTGTCAACGACAGCTTAAGGAGGTTTACGCACTTGAATGCGTTCCTCTCAAATTACCTTTAGAAAACTCAATGTATATAAAACTCAAAAAGCAAATGCATAAATATAAATGTTAAGAATATTTATTCTTAATGTCCGTAGGAAAGGTTAATCAGAGCCCGTCTGAAATTTCTCTTTTCGTTTATTATTAGACGGAAATAAATGTGTATGTTTTTATCAACGTATAAGATCACAATTAGATTGTATGCAGCATTTTTTCATATAATTAATGACGAACTTTTATCCTCTATTACGTATTACAGTTTGAAAATTTAATCTGAATCTTTAAAGCAGGAAAAAAAATAGATCCTCGTCGCTTTATTTCTTAATTCCCCATTCACCGCCTCGATCTACAATTACCCAATTATGTACATAGCAACATCTAAAAACAAGCCGTACCGCCTTAACCATTCCCCCGAGCCGTTACTGGAAATGAAAATAAAGTAACGGCCGATATCGACTCCTCTCCGAGTCGAATGGAAAAAAAAAGAATGTCCGCTCGCTCGTAAAACCCGAGGAAAAACTATACGATTACTCCGGGCCGTAAGCGCATCTCTTTCTCTCTCTCTCCTCGGTCTCTCGTTTCCGTTTATCCCGCCGTCCGCGGTAAATCCGCGCCGATAAGCGAAAGCGTGAAATAATATAGTCGTTGCGGAGGCGCGACAGGTTGCGATAACAAACATTTTCCATCGAGCATTCGATCCGGGCGCGTTTATGTTAATCGAATTTCCGGGTTCTGCCCCGGGAAAGGCTCAGAAATTATGCTAACTACATCGGCCCGAGCGCCGATTTTGATTCGGGGATTATGCCGTCGATTAAAACAAAGCTTTCTCGCGGCGAGAGAGGATCGCAGTCGAGAAGCCTGGCAGCGCGACGTAAGTGCATCTCGAGGTTATTTCAAGTCCTCCCCCCTTATAAAATTTATGAGAGGCAAACTGTTCTCCGACTGTTTTTTTATTTCGACCTCTCTCGGTAAATACATTACAATATTCGAGAATGTACAATTTACCTTCCTGAATTTCTGATGCGGATTTAAATGGATATTTAAAATATGTCAAAGGCCCCTCTTTACTTACGACTCGAAAATAAAGCAAATTCAATCTCCAAAGGCATAATATACTTTAACGATTTTACGAACCTGAAATAAAGCAAACGACGGGCCCAATCGACGGCGGCGCGGCATCGAAAACAGTAGTAAAAGTAAATAAAAGGAGGCAGGAGGTTGAGCGGCGGAGGAGCGCGCCTCGATCGGCTCGGGCAAACGAGCAATTACCGGCGTTTTGTTCGCCGGGCTCCGTTTACACGTGCGCGAATAATTACTCTCCCCGGCGACTTTTAAGCCGCCTCCTCCACCGTCAGATCCTCGCGGCGGATTACGTGTAGTCGGGCATCCTCAAATTACTTAGCCTCGGCGTGTTACATGCGTTTTTCGCCCCTATCTCCGCGCGCCGCGCGCGCGGCTTTATGTTCCCTCCGCACGCCCGCCGATTTTAATCGAGAGGAGAGATCTCGCGCGCCGCGGCGGCGAGGCGCGATAGCTAATGAGAGGAGGCTGAGGGAAACCCCGGAGAGATGGAGGCGGATAAGCCGGACTGATACGACCGCACC
The DNA here is from genome assembly GCA_035582975.1 of Ormyrus labotus. Lineage (NCBI taxonomy): Eukaryota > Metazoa > Arthropoda > Insecta > Hymenoptera > Ormyridae > Ormyrus > Ormyrus labotus. Next base: position 12,417 of record JAWWEO010019148.1, on the reverse strand, counting down.
GCTCTCTCTCTCTCTCTCTCTCTCTCGGATTTTGACCCATCGAATGCTCGCGGCCGAGCCACCTGTTGCCGGACCGATGGAGATTCGGGTTCGACGTCGATTGGTTCTATTGATGGGATTTTCAATTTGTTCGCGGGTCGAGGATGTAAAGACTGTCGGAGAAGACCAATCTGGCCTCTAGAGATAAATCTCCGCGTCGCGCATCGGAGACGCATTAGATTCGTTGTATTAGGCATTCGTTTGTTTTTTGACAACAGTCCAGCTGCTCGATAATTCGAGCGATACGAGCCGCCTTTTCTTTTGCAGTGGCGGAACCGACGGGACACGTTGCTTCGTAGCTCTGGCCTAAATGAATATTCAGTGGGAAAATGAATATTTAAGCTTTCATACTTTCTGCGCAAACTATATACGTTTCCAGATCCAAAGAACGCGCCAGTGACTGATAAAACCGCGAGTTTCGAGCTAAAGCCAAAAATCATCTATCATTATCAGTTCTTAAATAAAAAAAAAAAGAAGAATCAAGATGCGCGGCAGGCGATACAGTAATATTAGATTCGTCGAGGGCTTAAATTAGTACAGCTCGGAAGCGACTCGCGCGGCTTAAATTGCTCCCCGCGAGAGGCGATTATCGTCCTCTCTCTCTCTCTCTCTCTCGCTGACCTTGCTTGCTTTTCCTCGGGTCGCCTCACCCTCCGGCTTATAACTTACAATTAAGGGCTCGGCGACCGAGTGAGCGATGTGACAGGTCTTGGCCCGCGAGCCAAGGCTTATACGTGTGCACTCGGCCGCTCTGCCGCTGGACGGCGCGATTCCGCGAGTCGCCTCTTGTCTTTATTTTTCGACAATGGAGGGGTTTTTCTTGGCGCGGAAAAAAAGTTAGTTTACATTAATAAACGTACGTTCGAGGAGAAAACTGATGAATAAATTTCTAATGTATACAGTCCATTCTTTTTTGTTTTGGCTGCAATCCAACGATTGCTTTACCGTAACGCGTAATGTAAATCTTGCCAAAATATTTTCCTCCCCACAACAGTCGATCGAAGCATCAGCAATCACGTTTTAAATTCTGATGATTTTCAATAAAAACTGAAACCTCCAAAGGCATATATTATCATAATCCCCGAGCTCGTTCTTCCCCCTCAGCCGTTGGCTTAAAATCCGCTAAATCAGTCGAGCAATCCCTTGGTATACTGTTAGAGCCGCTCGCAAAAGGACAGCTCGCCGCCCGGACTCGATGGCCGGCGGAGCGGCGGCGTCACCGTAGGTGTGCGGAGGAGGCGCGCGGAGAGGCAGCTCGGTTGGCAGCGCACGCGCGGGCCCGCTTGACTTATGCCACTTCTCGTTAAACGCCCGTAGATCAGATCGGCGAGCGCGCGATCATACGTAATGAGGATAAGGCCGACAAAGAATGTCGACTCGAATATCCGAGGCAGCCGCAGCTTTCAGGCTCTATAAACAAGAGCGATGAGCGGGATATATCCTCCGTATTATACAGGCGGCCCCGCGAGGACGTAATCGCGAGCCTGAGCTTGTAGAGAGACCGATTAAAGCCGAGGAATTTCCTGGGAATTTTGCAGCTCTCGATCGATTATATGTATATATATCCCCGCGGTTTTTCAGAATATTCTGGATTTCACTGCGGTTTGCGATTCGAGCGAGTATCGGACGCCTGAAGAAATTCCAGATGCTCGAGAATCTATTAAGCTTTCGGAATCATTTCGATATCTCAAAATGGAGGTACAGAAAAAGGCTTCGTAATACGGCGGAAACACTTTGCGCCCATTAAACGTCTACGTACGCTCTCGAGAAGTTTATAAATAAGAGTTACAGGTGCAAACTCCGTCAAGACGGGGAGAAAAAGACAACGAACGCGTCGATTATTTACGGCTCTGCTTTTTCATCCGCGGAGCGCGCCGCGCGCTCGGAATATACATTTACATATATATATATATATATATATATGCCGCGCGGCGTGTTTTTTAAATAACTGCAAAATTGCACCCGCGAGACCTTCGCGATCGATTCGCTTAATTGGTGTTTATATGTTCAGAATGCATTTATGATTGACACACCGAGCGAGCGAAAAACTCTCGCGATATCTCCTCGAGCGCACTTCCCGCGAACGAGCACGCGTGCTCGAGTTATTAAGGCGGAAAAGAAGCAATATCTTTTTATCCACGCGCGCGCTCGATTCCGTCCTCGGGCATCGCCAAATGAGCGATATCGCGCGAACCTCCGCAAGTGTCCTCCCATCAAACGCGCGCACATGGCGAATTCAGCTGGGCTTCGCCCTGCACTCGTGACGCAACGGAGCGGATTCCCGTCGGGCGATTTGTAAGAGAGCCCCCCCCCCTCTGCACGAGAGTCCGACGCGCTCCGATAGCAGCGAGGAATGCCCCTCGTCGACCGCGTGCCAGCGGCAGTGGCCGAGCGATCATCCTCCGCGCGGCTTATTTGCCTTTCCGCCGCGGCAAGAATGCCCCCGATGTGTTCCCTCCGCGGCCGCGGCACTTGGCGCTGGTCACGTTTCTCCGACGAGTCCCGGGCAGGCGTCTCTCCGTGCTCTTTCAGCGGCGCTTCCAACGAAAGAGGCACACTTTTCCCAGCTGAAAACTACCGCGTCGCCCAGGGCTTCTCGGTCGCGTAGTTCGGCCGCGGCTGTAAGGATACGCCTGCATGCCTGCTCGCGGACGGTGACGCGCTATGCTCGGGCTCTTTTTCTTCGATTTCGAGCGGTGCCCCGACTGTCTCGCTCGCGAGGCCTGATCGTGTTTTAACGTATTTATTTGTAAAGCCGCTGGGGTGTATTTACGTCGAGTTTGACTTTTCTCTCCGAAGCTTTCTAAATTAAATCTGGTTCGTCGAGATCAGTCCGTTTTTTTTCGGAGTTTTATATTATGTATCGCTTTATTTCCACCGATGTTTAAAGACATACCCTTCGATTCGCCTCGAAAATCTTCCCACCCGGTGCGCGGCGCGTACACGGGTTAAAAGTTTTCGCAGTGTTTGCTCTCGTAATTGATTCAAGCGGAAAATCGGCCCAGCCGACGAGAACGGAGAACGATCCGTTCGGAAAAAGAAAACTCTCGGCTAAAGCACGTCGGAGTCCGTTCCCCGGTGCCATTAAATCCTTCCGCCGCGGAACGTCCCGGGCATTATCAAGGGCCCAAGGGCGTTGCCTTATCGGCCTCTGTTCTCTTTCTCTCTCTCTCTCTCTCTCTCCCTCTTAATGACTCGAGCTGCCCCGAGGGAGCGAGGAGCCTCGGCGCAGATCTCCGGCCGATAGGCGGCCTCGTGCCCGCGAAATTGTATCGCGAGACACCTGTAGATCCGCGCCGATACACGACGAGACACACACACACACACACTGCTCTTTGGCGCGAGGGGCGTTTTTTTTACGGGATCGGTGAAAAAGCGCGCTGCTACTAGGTTTCTCTTTTCAGAGTGACCGGAGAAACGTGACGCCTTGAATTTTGAAGCTGCCGGTCGCGTCTAATACCCGGCAAACTGTCCCAGACTGTCGAAGCGCAAAGCATGCGCGTACACCTTGTCGCCAGCAGAATACTGGACTTTAATTGGATGAAATTCAATAGAATTTTGGTAAATGTTCCTAAGCAACGGTCATCCTAATGTGAACAAACATATTTTAAATTAATGCATGGCACGTTACAAACAAAAAATGGCCCTTGAAAGTGCAACCAAAGGAGACGAAAAACGTCAACGAGCATCCTCGAAAACCAGAAGGCGAAACTTCGTTTTCATTAAACTCGGCAATTTTTTTACCCCTCGATCGAAAAGATCGTGGCGGTGGAAGGCGTATAACAAATTGACCGCGTCTCTTTCCCCCTCTCTCTCTCTCGCGCTCGAAATCCGGAAAAGGGCAGCGAGTGCAGCTGAGCCGCGGAGCAGCCTCGGCAAGAACTCAAAAGAAAGAAACTACTACCGACTCCTCCTCCCTTCAAAATGAGATCCTGAATAGTCATGCCTTTAAAGGCCGCGTCGCGTCGCCGCGCAAAAAGGGACGCGCGGCTACGCGGGGCGCGCGCCCGCCGATCGCTACCGCCCGACGACTCGCCGTTTTAATTTGTCGCGCGAAGGCGGGCACGCCCGCGTCGAACGCGACGAGCTCGGAACGCGAGCCGTATTTGAAGGAGCGCGAATTGACGCGGAGACGTAATGTATGAAGACGTCGCCTGCGTTTTGAGGCTTCGCTTTGTCGGCTCGTTACGGGGGTATATTAATCACTCGCCACTTGATTCTCTCTTCTTTTCAGCTTCCATCTTTCCATTTATGCTCTTTGTATAGCTGCGGTTACCGGCTTGCGGGGCTGTTAAACAATGGACCGCTTCGGTCTCGTTGCGTCACGGCTAGATTCGCTTCCTTATTAGTTTTAGTTTTATTGCTGTAAATTTTATTTTTCCCATTAAAATGTACTTCTTTGATAACTTTATTATCCCCGACTGAGGTTTCAAAGAGCTGCGCTGGAGCCGAAGGTTTTTCGATCTCGATATATTAACTTACGGTATATAGTAGAGTGATTTAATTGATTCGCGCCCGTTATTTTCAAAATGAGAGTAGAAAGCTAAATTAGGTTGATAAATCGTAATGATACCATAAAATGTACTTGTAGAAGATAGGTTTTAGAAAAATAATTGAATTTGGATGAAAGAAAAGCAAAGGTTTCATTAAATAAATTTAGAATTTCTGTTACAAGACAAGAGAAGCATATTTTATTAGCTTTTTAATTAAAATAAAGAAATCATATTTTGTGTAGGAATGCGAGGTAGCATGAAAAGGAAAACTAACTAGATTCTTGCTTAAACAAACGATTTTTATTTCGAATTTTCCATTAGGCTCTGGTTTATAGTTATAAATAATGCGGTATTGTAACCGAGAAACTGCACAAGTATAGCCGAATAAACTTTGCACAAAAGAAGCTAAAATAAATTGCACATTGTACGCGTAAACTTACGTGAGAACGCGGCTTCGTAGCGGCCTGAAAATCCGTGCAACCCGCCTAAAACGAAATAACGCGAAAAACGATAATAATTAATTAGAAAATCCAATTTATCGCCGTAGAGTTTCGTGCGCCCTCGGCCAATCAATAACCGGGGCAAATTTTATCGTACGCTAATTCAGCCGTAAATCACCTGCGAATCGCTTTCAATTGAGCCTCGTTCCATCCCCGCGTAAGACATGCATACAAGAGAGCCCGGCGAGTCGCAAGGACGTTTTACTTGACTGAACAAAGGCCTCGCCGGGAGTCTATAACTAAGCGAAAAGTCCCGACAATGTCCGCGGCGCCGCGGACAAGCAAATTATTGACCGACTCGCGGATCGCCGATCGCGCGATCGCGATTATTGCGGAGACGCGTGTTTTATATAAACACTCTCGCGACGAAAGAGGGAACTTTTCCGAGTCTCAATGTTTATTAGCTAAATTGTAGAATTGATAGATTCGGAGCAATTTTAAGGTAAATTATTTGTTTAAATTTGTTCTTTATCTACCGGTCGTAAGAAACCCTTTATAGAATTACGTTACGTTATACCTATCAGTCGGGCAAGAATTTCGCTTAATTACAAACGAAAACAAACTCGCGAAGCTTCTCCTCGGTCCTTATATAATTACCTGTAAATCAGTCAGAAAATGCGATTAAGGGGCCGACGTCTCATTGTCGCCCGGCGCGGAAGATGGACGTATTGCGTTTCCCGTATATGTACCGATCGTAAATCGGCGCCGAGCGAACGGATACAAATGTATCGCTTCGTCCGTCCTTTCTTATATGCACGCCCCGAGTTCCTTTGCCTTTATTGCGCTTTATAAGAAAAGAGGAGCAAAGACTGCGCTCGCAGTCGTCTGTTCTACAACGGGGGAGACCCGTTCCGCGTCGTCTCTTTGTTCTTCGCTTTTTCGCGGGAGAAAAACCGGAAGGTTTTGACGTGGATTAGGAAAATAGCTCGATTGCAAATCGTTTGCTAAGTTTGTATAACGGTTTTCGCTGATCGTCGAGCGGAGTTATTAAATAAGTATAATGTAGTTGGAAATGGCGACCGTGACTACATTTTTTATAATAATTATAAACGTAAAATACTTTGAGTATTTTATTAATGAAGTTATAGGCTCTGATAAAGTATGCTTAATGAAATGCGGAAAGGAAGAAAATTCTAAATTACTTCTTACAAACCAGATATCGACGTTTGCTTATTTATTTTAATTTACAGAAAATATATATGAAACGTTCAGTTTGTAAGATCCAAACTTTATTTCGCAATCGGCGTAGCTTCAATTTTTTTTTGACTGCACTATTTACAGGTTTTGCATTACGATGCAGCGACTTTTAGATCGAAGGCTTGTAAAAGCATCAAACAAAAATGTGCAACGTCCACAAATTTTCCAGATAATATTGATTGCGATATAACTTGGTAACTTTAACAGAAATTTTTAGAAATATAAAATTTATAACATTACAGTTATAACGCTTTATTATAATTAAAATTGCAAAGTACCGTTCAATAAGTGAGCAGAATCTACCCTAAAATTGACCGAAACGATGATTTCTGTCCCTCCTGAAAAAAGTGCTCGTAAAGAAATCGTTCCGTCTCAAACTACAAATGTATAAATCCGAGATTTACATACTGGAAAGCCCCTTAAACCGATAATTTCTCTTATTCGTCCAAAAAGAAACCGGCCGTCTCGGCGCTCAGAGCGTCTTAGCTCAAGATCGTTCTCTCGGCACATACGGCATTATAAGACCCAAGTGCAGCAAGGCAGAGAAGAAGAGAGGAGAGAAGGAGAGAGAGAGAAAGAGAGAGGGAAAGGCCCACCCGGCTGGCGGCGAGTCTGGCGAACTTGTCTTACAATATCTTCCGTCACGGCGGCCTCCTTTATGGAATGTCGTCCGAACGCCGCGCTTTATCCCGTACCGACAACAAGGCCGCGGAGCCGCATATAACTATATCAGCCAAAGTCCGCCGATCGATTATTCATTCTTTTCCCCTCTCTCTCTCTCTCTCGTGTACGTACATCGTCGATCGGTTAAGGAGCCGCGCGCGCTGACGACGCTGATTTTCCTCTATTATCGCCAGGCGATTTCGCTCTAAGGACAATGGAGATCGAGATTGTTTCGACGCGCCTTTTTTCAGGGGCCGCATTATTCTTCGCTCGGCGTGTCCGCTACTTTGTACGAGTATAAGAGAGCTAAAGCGAGCTTGTCCCCTACAAGCCCGCGCTCTTAATTGATTGCCTCCAGAGGCCTTTTTTGCGCCGCACGTCGCCGCGGCCCGAGAGCGACGTCCCGTCAATTCCTGGGCCGAGGAACGATTCTTTTCTCCGATCCGTCTTGCAATTGTTTCGCGAAGCGAATCCGAGTAAGACTGCGTAGTTTGACGGATTTAGAAATTTTAGCCGTTGGGTAGTGCGTTAAAACGACAGATTTTTCTTGTTTTTTATAAGAATCGTAAAATTTTGAAAACAAATCGTTTTCTTAAAATAACGATTATCTGCTTTTTACAAGCATTATTACGTTCGTAGAAATATTTTAAGCACCGACAGCTAAAAGTTTCCAATTCCCAGTTCCCCTTCGCAGTCATTCGAGGCCCGCATGAGCAAATTGACCTTTTTCCCAAAGCAGAGATGTTAAGCATCAGACGCCAATTACCGACGAGCGGAGCTAATTAGGGGCGCAGCAAGTGCGCCCGCAAAAACCGCGCGCGAGGCGCGAAAGATCACCTCCTCTGGCGTCGTAAACGCCCCTACGTTGAAAATTATCGAGAGAGCTAACCGAATCACTGCCGTACAGCGTTCTTCGATACAGCGGAACGATAATCATAGCTGCTTCTGACGCGAAAAGAAAACTATATATATATATTTCTAAATTCCTCGCGGGCGGATAAAAAGCGCTCCAGCGAGGCGCGGACGCGTTCCGATATAAATATTTTCTTGCGCTTGGCTCTTCGAGTCGCGATTAAGAGCGAGCTTTCCGGCTCTTAAATCGCGCGCCGAGCGACGTTTACGACTGGCGCGCGCGTCTTTAAAGCCCGGCGCGCGTATTTATTCGCCCCGCGCGACTAGCGCGATAATGAAGCTTCTTGTTCCCGATATGCCGGCTGATACAGCTTAATAAGAGCACGCTCGATACGGGGCATCTCCGCGCCACCGGGAAGAGGTGCCCGCGCTCGCGACACCCGGCACTGCACAACGTCTGACTTTGAGTATATTCTATTTTAAAAGCTGGCATCGCGCGCTAACTAATTTCAAGCGAGACGTCGGTCGAGCGATTTAAATTGTATTCAACTAGCCGCATAAGCTGCGGCTTAAAATATATCAATACCGAAAGTCTTGTGATAATGTACCAGCCCGAACTGATTTTCAAACCTCAGGGAGGTTGCGTTGAACTTTCCGTAACCCTGAGCCACGGATATAGGCAGATAAGTGTAACTGAATTTATTGAGGCCTCTCCGGGGTTCTAAAATATTTCATCTGCCGAGAGAAAGAGCGAGAGAGCAAGGAGGGGGAAACGAGAAGAATATGGCCAGGGGCGCGAGCGCGTCCTCATAGAGTCGTAATGCATAAAACAAGGGACGCTTGACTTTTACGAGAGCCCGTTGTTTGCTCGTGAAATTACGTTACGAGCTCAGGGCAGCCTTTAATTGGTCGGACGCTGATGGACTCTGTTCAAGCGGAACCTGTCGGTGCGTGTGCTTTACTCGGCGAGTACGAGGGATGCGTCGGAGGCTGGGGGTGTGGGTAGCTTCATATATCGAAAACGCGCTTGACGGGGAAACTCGGCGAAATTTCGTTTGCACATCAATCCCGGGTGAGGATCGATCTTTCTTTTTTTTTTTTTTTAAAGAATTCCTCTCTTGACGAAGCAACCGTCGATCGCAGGGCGCAAGTAAGAGAAACTAAAAGCAGCCCGACCAGCTCTGAAGCTCTAAAAACGCGTTAAATATAACGTCCGATTCGGATGACGGCGTGCAAACGCAGCCGAACAATCATTCAATATCAGATCTCTCTCACTCCGAGGGGGAGAAAACCGCAAATCGCGAAGCTGCTTTTTAGGATTCGCAACGCATTTCTTCGATCGGGCTCGCATTCCTAAAACGACCTCCTTGCGCGCGCGCCGCGGCCGTCTCGAGAGAAAAGTTTAATAAACTAGAAAAAAAAAAAAAGGAACAAGCAAACGCGGGAGAGAAACGCCAGTTTTTCGCAATCCCAAACGAACGGGCCAGCTGTTTTTCAACGAGGAAGCAATTGGCCGCTCTCCTCAAAAGTACATAAACCTCGCAGACACGCGGAACAAAGCAATTCCTCCAGTCGTCTGCAAGAAAGCGCGTCCATCGCGGGCAGCAAATTGCCCTCTGAGCGCGTCGCTCGGCCGCGATGAAGCTCGAATAAAAAGGGAGGCCGCGCGTCCGAGCGATCCATCTCTCAATCGGCCGTGTCTCCCGCTAAAATCTCTCGCGGGGGAGGGAGGGGAGACTCGAATATATACCGAAACTCGTTCCCTTCGCGATATCGACGGGGCGCGCGCGCGGCTGATGTCGGTTGAGGGGGAGGGGGGGGGGGATCGCTCAACGTCAGTCGAGCGCGAGAAGACTCTATCGCGCCGTGTGCGCGAGCCGATTCATCATTGCGGAGCGGAAAATTGCCGCGCGCGGCTCTCTCGGCGACAAAATCGCCGATCGATGGCCGCGCGGCGGCGATTAGTCGTTAATGCAAATTGTCGTGCGTCCCAGCTTTGGAAAGAATTACAGTTCTTTGTATACTATACAGATAGCCGTACTCGCCCCGACAATTGAAAGGCGCTTTCGCAGGTGAAAATGGAAAATCGGCCGTATCGGCCAATTCCATCTGAATGTCCCGACGGTTCAAAAGCAGAACTCATTAATGCCGGTCAATTAATTCCGAGAAGTGAGTGCGGAATCCCTCTCCGCGAGGTATATAGGAGGCCGCGGCTAACCTTCGTGACGCTCGGGGGTAATCTAGATAGTTTCGAAATTGCTCGGCCTCTCTCTCTCTCTCTCTCTCTCTCTTTCTCTGCGCAGTATCTAAATCGCGCTCGTACGGAGAAGAGGAAAGATATCCGAGTCGAGATTGGCCGCGCAGCTTTCGTTGCACTTCGCTGACTTGCCCGAGTGCTATCATCTTTCGGAGTTTAGAGAGAGAGCGAAAGAACTGTACGGGACGGCTCTGCGAGCTCGGAAAGATTCAGTCGACTTGCTTCAGAGTTTTCTCGCTGATTTTATAAATAATTACGAATGAAGCCTCGCTGCTAAATTACTTACGCGAGGGAGCGATCTTGGCGGGACGGTCATTTGCGTAGCTCGTCCACCTGCAACAGAAAGAAACGATTAAAGTTAGAACTAGGCATTAGAAAAACTGGCGGACCGAAGGGCTCGATAAAATATTCGAGCAGCCGCGAAAAGGGGGAAATGATGAATTGTTTGCCGAGTGCAAGATTGCACGCAAGAAAGAATAAGCCTCGGCTCGTTCAATCGCTCAGCGTCTTGCCTTACTTCTCTATCTCGACTCCGCTCCCTTAATACAAAAGCATCAGCAGTCTCTCGGTGCGGATGATAAAAGCGGAGGGGGGGAAAACGAGGGGCTAATCGGGCGCGTCAATCTGAAAAAGCGCGCCGGGGTATTTATAGTCGAACAGCGGTTCGTCAGACGTTTTATCCCCGTTAAGATCTGCCGCGACCTTGGCCAAGCTCTCGCCGGGCTGAAATATATGGCCACGGGTTTCAGAGGCATCCTGTTATTAATTTCGCCACGTGCGCGCGCGCGCGCGCAAGCCCGAGAGAGAGAGAGAGAGAGAGTGCCAAGTTATTATCAACGCCTCCGAGCCCTTTTTGCCCGTCCGCCGCCGCCGCCGCCGCTGCATCGCTCATCGCCTTTTTCTCCGAGGAGGAGGAAAGAGAGAGAGAGAGAGAGAGAGAAAGAGAGAGAGAGAGAGAGAGAGAGAGCTTTGGATAACGGTCAGCTGAGCGACTGGCTTTTGTTGCTCCTCTCTCTGCGCAGGGAGATGCAGCGCTTGCTTTTTCAATATCCAGATCATTCTCCATCCGGTGCGCCAAGTGTTATGAATCTCGCGAGTCTCGTTAATCATTCGAGGAAGTGGGATATATTGTAGTTTTTAGCGGGATTCCAGTGTCGCTTCGCTTTACTTTCCAAGTTCCGTTTATTAATAAATTGAATTTTTACATGTTTCACGCTTGTGATGTCGATTTAATTAATTGTATCGCGGATCTCATTAACTCTTGACGCCTGCGCGTTAATATATATCAATGAGAAGATTCAATTGATCCGCCGTAAATGCACGAGCATCAGATGCGAATGGAATTGCACTTATTACAAATGCGCGTATTAATCTTTCGATCATCTATCTTCTAATAGACAAATGCGAAATCTAAAGATGAAAACGACGGCCGTGAAAGTATAAATTCTCTTGTCGTTAGATAATTAGAATCATCTCGACGCGATGCACGTTTCGCATTACTCAGCTCGAGGTACTTCTCTATTACTCTTTAATTGCGAAAAGAACGCTTTTCAAACGAATGATTTACTATTACTTATATTCCGGGTCGCTTATAAGCGCAACAAAAACAGTTCGCAAATCCCTCGGTAACTCGTAAACATCGACGCGAAATATTCTACTCCGCTCCGTTTTCCATTATCGTATCCTTTTAAAACCCCTTCGATTATTTAACGACGCTCGATTAATAAAGCTCGTGCGCGAATAACAACAACAGTTACTCGGCCCAGACGGTCAGCTCCGTTCCCCGCCGAAGCCGGAGAGGAAAAGAAAGAAAAAAAAAGTAAGGAGCGCGCCGCGGCGGCAGACGCGTCGGCGCTGCAGTAGTGCGCGTACTCGAGATTAACATCTCATTGACGTCAAAATCGCGCAGGAGCCGAAGGCATTCGCCCTGAGAGCCGCGGCGCGGCCAGACGCAGGAAAAACGAGCCGGGACTCGGCGTCGATTCATCTTGGGAGATAATATCGTCTCTCCCCGGTAGCGCCACGGAAAACCCGGCCTGCCGAGGATGAAGTCGTTGGTTCCTCCCCGCGTTCCTTTTCTTTTGCGGACTCTTTCGAGCTCCTTCCGCGGGTTCGACGAACCCAGCCGGACTGTCTCGAAAAATGCAGACTCGGGACGTTACTATCGGGATTTCAGTGAGCAGGTCTTCCTTTTGTCGAATATGTTTGTTCTGGCCCCTTTTCATGGACAGTGTACTGGCATCGCTAATTCTGGATGATCGACGCGTTCGAGATGCACACTTTGCAAAGACCTCCGATTGTTCTAATCTAACAAGGAGAGTATACGACATTTGGGTAACGGATTTTCCTGCAACTTTGGGATATGTTTTCTAATGTTAAAATATGAAGGAAGCCGCGTCCGTTTGGCCTAACGCTC
>JAWWEO010019147.1:0-16798 GCA_035582975.1 Ormyrus labotus | reverse complement strand
TGTAAGTTGTAATAAGTATTTTTAACTAATTTTTAACATGGTCTTGGATAAATCAAAAAACTATAGAGCTACCTTAACGGCGCACGATTGAAACGACGATAAGTCGATCATTTTTTTTTTCGCAGGCTCCACGTGACGAAGGTTTTGTTGAAGTCTATCGTCGGACTTTACATAGAGGAGGACAGTTATCGGGTGGATCACATCATCCACGAGTTGACGGATGCAAGGATATCGCTTATGTACAGGAAAGATAACAAGATGATCCCTGTTTACGAAAAAGTTCAAGATCCTGCAATAAGTATGATTTCATGACCACCCAGTTTTCTTGAATTTATGATTTTAATTTAAAACTGTTTTAAATTAGGGCATTCTCTTGTACAGTATATTGTAAATAATTGTATTAAGCATTCGATTATTGTGATTAATGATAAGTTGAAAACAGCTTTCGATTTAACTTCAGTTAGTATATCCCTTGGTAGTTCATTTTCTCATCGTGACGAGTTCAGGTAAATTTTTATTTTTTTTTTTTTTTAATAATTTTTAGATAACATACATTCTTCTTATTAAATTTGTATTTTTTAGGTTACACGTTAAACTGATGAAAATCGCTTTCAATAATTTAGCCGATGAGATAATCGAATCGACAAATCGATTGCTTTTAGCTAAAGTGCCTAGAATAACGTTGCCGAATATAAATGTGATATTAAATTTTAAGAAGGACGAGAAAAAAACTTTTCAAGCTTCTAAAAATTTATTGACTGGATTTAATTTCTTAATAAGAAAGAAAAATGTAGCAGCTTCTTTGGAAGGCGATCTTTTAGTTCTTTATGTGCCGGTAGACTTTGCAGATTTAAATGTAAAATAAGTTTTTATTTACTGGGTTTATATTATTTATTTGAGATTTTAAAAATGATGACTGTATTTTAGCTTGAATATAGACGCTTTAGTATAAAGCACGGAAATCAAGAAAGCCGCTCTTCAGAAATTCAAGAGCATTACAAGACAGAAGGATCTTACTTAACAATATCTTTGCGAACGGTGGCGAAAGATAAAATCGATTTGAATTTGCTTGAATTCAAAATTTCTAATTTCATGTAAGAAACTGTTTCTCATTTAAATCTACAGAAAATTCGTTTTAAATAGTTTTTATTGTGATTTGCAGACTCATAGATTCTGATAATCAGTCGTATATCGATGCTTCAGTTAGAATGTGGATTAACAGTGTCCTTGAGTTCAAAGTAGCACCCGTTATTGAAGAAACATTCGAAAAATATTTGAGAATAGCAATGGCGCATGAAAAGTTTACGAGTTTACAACATTGCTTGAACAATAATAAGAATTATTGAAAACAATCGCAATTGAAAACTTAAAAAGTCAGACTATGATCAGTTTTGAAGTTCAAACATCGCACAAAAATTCAGAATTTAAATTTCATTTTTCATTTTTGATAAATAATATTTGAATATTTTTCGATATTTCCTTATTTCAATCGAATTTGATTCATTTGAATAAACGTTGACTCGGAGAGATCGAAGAATATTAATTAATTGAAAAAAATTCTAATTATTGGCGTAATTTAAAAATACTTAGATATATTTTTATATATAATATATTTATTGTATTCTATTATAATTAACAAAAAAAAAAAAAAAAAAAAATACAGGAATATTCTCTTTTCTCAAAAGTTTGTTTTTTGCTTTCTCATAGAGAATGCTTTGAATCGGTTAAATTTTTCGAGTCTCATATTTTGACGTAGAAGCACATTTTTAGGTTCAGAGAGTCCAAAAAAGTAGTTTTTAAAAAATGTCCGGATGTATGTACGTACGTATGTATGTATGTATGTATGTAGCTCCCCCTTAACTACAAACGACGCTGTGGATTCGCTTCAAATTTCGCGTACAAGTTTTATTTCATTATTGTGAGGGGGCTTGAAAATTTTTTTTGGAAAAATTGTTGAAAAATTTTAATGATATGATTGAGATATTTCAATCGAACAAAAAACATTTTAAAGAACATAAAAATACCTATGATTTTAGAAAAAAAAATTACTTTAATTTTATGGTTCTTTTGTTTTTAACAAAAATCTGTTTTTTTTAAAAGATTATAACTCTTAAATTAAATTATCAATTGTTCTGAAAAAAAATTTTGGTAATTAACAATATATAGAATATAATCTATACGAATTTCAAGCGATTTTGTGAATTCCAGCATCCTTTCATCCCAATGAACATAAGCTCTTCACAAATTATTACAAAGTACATTTCCCCAAATACAGCGCACTTGAAAACCACCTTATTTCCATCCGAATCCCACCCTAGACAACCTCCCTCGCCACCCCCAGCAGCCAATTACAGCGAGCCCGAAAATCATCTTAGCATCCCCGCGCCGACAGCCATCCCCGTATGACAGAGTAACCCGGCCCCCGTAATTCAGCCCCCGCATTTGCACATCCTCGCGCGCGGACATTGATGAATTCGCCGCGGCGCGCGCGCGCAGCCTCCGCCGGCCGCTATATAACCCGACCGCACCGTTCCGCGGCCTGCCCGAATTTTCCCCGGCGGCGGCCCGAAAATCCGTGACGCAGACGCGGCGGCGGCGGCGGCCGGGCCCTACTGCGCGCCTCTTCTTGGCGCGCCCACGCGGATGAGCCGCCCCGCCGGCGGCCCCTCACCTTTGGGCGTAAGCAGTGGGCGGCCGCCGCGCCGCTGATTTCGCCGCTGAATTAAATGGCTTTTAAGCGATTGCCCGCGCCGAGTTCTCGCGGTGAATTGGCCCCCGGGAGAGTGGAAATTTTTGGACGAGGTTCAAGGGATTTCGGCCGGTGAATTATTGTAGTTTGTCAAAACTTGTAACCGGTTTTATTCGGAAGTTACACGTTTTGGCCAGAATTATTCAAGCTGTGGAGTTTTTTTTTTTTAAATGTAGGTTGTACGATGGAGTTAAATAAAAGCGAACTCGTTGATTGGCGAATAAGGAAGTTTCAAACGAGTATTAGTAAGATTTTTTTAAAAGAGTATATACAAACATTGTTATTCGAGTATAACAATAAGTTCAAATGGAAAATTCATGTTAGTCACAACGAACTCGTTAGAGAAGCACATTATTCTACCTCTCCGTGCGCAGTAAAAAAAAACTGTTTTCAAAAACTTCTGGCCCCTCAATAAAACTAAACATTAACCCGGAAAATTCCACTCCTCCCCGAGCGGTGACTTTATCCAGCCACATAAACACTCTCCACAAGTCCTCAGCGCCGAGGAGAGTTCCACTTTAATGCATATATCCGCGGCCTCCGCCGGAAGCTCCGGCACGTCTTCGGCGATGGATGTGCATCCATTTGGGGGCAGCAACGGCATCTGCGGCCCTTTGCAGCAGCTCTCGAAAATTGATTTTTTTTCTCTCTCACTCTCTCCGCTCTCTCACTGACAAATAGCTGGAAAAAGTTTTTCAGGCTCGCGATCCTTTTAATTTGAGAAGCCGGGACGGGGATTATGCAGCCACCGGACTCGGACAAATTGAGGTATCCTCGTCGCTGGATGTAGCGAGCGACGGAGCCGCGAGTTTTTGAAATATGATAATTCGGAATTAGTATGCCGCCGTGGAACTTTCCTCGGGAGATTCCTCCTTTTTTTTTCAAAGCCGAGAGCGGAGCGCTGAAAAAAGGGGAAATTGGCGGATTTTTTTAAGAGAAATGCTTCCGCGGACATTAAAGGCAACTTTCCTTATAGCTCGGCAAAGCGTATTTTGAATGGATGCACGAATAAGTATATTTAACTGGTTTAAGCGTCATTTTTTTTTGCGCTTTATTCGGATATCTCAAAGTAGAAGAAGTTTAAATTTAAAATTTCTATTTGAATATTTTAATGCCATTTGAAAAGCTTCCAAGCCCAAGCTGAATTTACTTTTGAAAAAAAATTTAATTCAGCATTCGTACTGCAAGAAAAAGAAAATTCGACGTTTAGCTCTCCGGAAAACTAACCGAACTCGGGCAGAGCCAAAGTGGACTGAAAATATCGAAAATAAAGCTGCTTCTCCGCGGCGAAAAAATTCACGAGCCCGGCGACTAGACGCAGCTGTTGCTGCAGTCGAAAAGTGTCGGCTTGGCGAAATATCACTTGGCGTCGCGATTTTATACCTTTTTGCCCGGCGGATTTCGCGAGCACATATATTCCGAGCTAGATACAATTGAGAACTGCAATCGCAGCCGAAAGACACTCTCTCTCTCTCTCGCTTTCGCTTCCTACGACGTGTGGCAACTGTTCATGCGTCATTTCGATGGTTTTGCGAAAGTGATTTTACGCCGAATAAAGTTTCTGAGGAACGTAAAGCTTTCTTTAGTGTTAAGTGATTGAGCATTGAAAGTTTAATGATCATTAACTTTTTAGAGTACTTCTTTCAGTTTGTTTTTTCTTCAGTCTTCTTCTATTATAAGTTTTGATTTTTAAACCTTTAAAATATTAGCTTAATAGAATTTCAAAAGAAGATTTGCAGTAAGGTGAATTAGTTTGTATGTTACTTAATTAAAATTTCTTTGAGTAAATAATTTTCAAAGGTTAAGTAACGTTTTCGTCAAATGAAAAAGTGCAGTTAAAAGACGACCATTACCACGCAAAGGAAAAGTTACTTACATCAACTTAGTCTCTACCAGAAAGTAGTGTCGAGTAGCGTGTCAAATTTGCGAAATCTTCTTAGCAGGCTGCAGAACAAAAATAATTAAAAGGATTTTGAAGCGCAACTTTGCAGGTAACTCACTAACTTGAAAGAGAATCATGAATTTTTGATTGTTTGATGAAAGGCTCTCAAAGTTTCCTTCCATCCGAAATTGCCAATAAAAATGATAAGCTTCGGCCGTTAAAGCAACCCACATGCAAACCAAAGACAAAAATTTCCCAAGATTATCAAGCTCGAAAGTCCTCCCAGCAGATATAAAAGTCATCGACCACTAACTTTCACTAAACTCGTCCCTCCTCCCACCTCTTCCCTCGGCGCGGCCCTCACTCGGCGCCTCGGCACGTAAGCGCCTTGTAACTATAAATAAAAGGTAATAAGAAAGCCGACGGGGATGACACTCGGAAGGAGGTAAACTCGGGGCCGCCGGGAGCGAAATTCCGAACACGTATTTTCGCGCGCTCGGCCGTGTGTGTCTACCTTCCCTCCCCCCCCCCTCCCCCCGGTACACACAGTCGATCCTCGACCGCATCGACCGTCTCTCTCTCTCTCTCTCTCTTTCCTATTTTTCCCTCCTCTTCGCACTCGGCCCGGTCTTAAATACACACACGTGCACGCGCGAGTGCCGGAGCGTAAATACGCGCGCGGCGCGCTCGCGCTTTATTTGCAGCCGCGCGCGCGCGCGGACGCGAGAGCGAGTTTGTTTGACGCACTTCGAGCTCTTGGTGTCTTGCGGGAGTTGCGGGAACAATCGCGGGGGGGATTTATTGAAATTTTTTTATAAGCTCGACGGTCGATCTTTGTGTCGTATTCTTTTGACTGTCTTCGTCGCTGATAAGGTGAAAGAGAAGGACGGGATGGTAAGGAGGCAGCACTCGGCTTCTCTTTTCTCACTTTACTCTGGCTCTTCAGTGAAAATAAGGAATGCACTTCATTGAAAATTTTCTTGTCTATAAAATCAATTCGTATCAAAAAGTTGCTTAAGCTACTAAATCCGAACTCGAGCTCGCCGATTTACCCGGGAGCCAAGTAAGTAATTACCGAGCGGCAGCTAATGATCGAGTGCCTCAACGAATTCCCAGCGGAAGGCAAATTCCGAACAATCGGCACTTAGCCTGAAAAAAAATTTCCTCAAACACGCGGAGGAGGGAGGAGGACGCGCCGCGTGGAAACTGCAAATTGAAATAAGCGAAAGCCATCGATTCCCCAAGGCGCCTCTCCGCTCAGAATCCCCGCGCATTTGTGATTCGTTGCCAATTTTCCTCTTCTCCCCCATTCTTCCACGTCCGCGCTGTCGGTTGTCGGCTTTTTCAATCCCGCGCAGGGCTCTCCTTTTTTTTTCTTCGGTCTTCTTCTCTCTCTCTCTCTCTCTCTCTCTGTCGCTCGCTCCGCTCCTGCGGGCTTTATTTACTCGAGCTGCGCTTATCCTCGCCGGAGAGAGAGAGAGAGAGAGAGAGAGAGAGAGAGAAAGAGCTGCAGATGTCGACGGTTTTTACCCGCGGCGGGATGCCGCGGGAGGTGGAAAGGGCATGGTTTTTGTTTGCTGTCTTTGATATATAGTAGAATGTAAAATATTATTGTATTAAGAAGAGGTGGTACTGTACGGTTGGTTTTTCCAAAATAAAGAGAAAAGAATAAATTGTGAATATTTTAGCCAATTTATAATATTTTTTCACGCTTAGTTTGATGGAGAATATTTTATGAAGTACGTTCCGGAAAACGGCTGGTTTTGAACTATTCCCTGTACGTGAACTATTACGAAGTGTTATCAAAATGTAAAAATTTGATATAAAAATTCAGAGCATTTTTTTATAACGAAATAAACTCGCTTTACAGAGTACAATAAAAACTATCTAATAATGCGAACTCGCTTAAAAAAAGCTGAAAACTATCGACAAAAAGAAAGTAAGCAACAGACTAATCACGCAAAAATCAAATTTCCTCATAACCCGTTTTCATCAACGCTTACTTAGCCGACTTTTCCGCAGAGAATCAACGCCACTTGTATCTCCATAAACTCAAGAAGCCCTGCAGCCCTTCCGAAAATCTGACGGCAAACTCGGAAGAAAGAAAATTAGGCCATCCAAAAAGTCTGGGGTGAGAGGGGGGGGGGGAATCGAGAGAGATGCGCGACGGAGATACAGAGGGTGGAAGTAACTCGCTTTCTGTTTCCGCGCCCGGAGAGCCGTCCAATCTACGCGTCCCAATGCGATTATCGGATTTCGCTTAGCCAACCGCTGTGTCGCTGTGTGTGCCCGGACCTGCACATATTTTTCCTCCCGGTCCGTTTCAATTTTCCTTCGTCGCATCTCCTTGGAACCCCTTTCGGCCCTCTCGTAACTCTTGCTCTTTATTTTCCACGGCGACGAGGCTACCTCTCTTTTTCGCTGCACTCGAGGGCATCTGCGAGCTTTCTTCTCTTCGTTTATAAGTGATGGGGGAAAAATTGAAGTCTCTCTCTCTCTCTCGAATCCGTGCGGCGCTTCGAAAAGTGAAGTCATTCGAAATATGGAGGCTCTGCGCGCACACCGGAGCCATCAGGATAGTCATCGCCGCTCTCCCGTTTCTCGGAAGGGGTGCGACTGACGCGAGGCGACGTAACGGTGATCGAATTGCAAAATCGCATCGAGAGTCACGTCGTTGTAGTTATCCGCGCTCGAGTCGACAAACGATCTTGACGCTCCGGCATTTGTATTCCGACGAGGTAATCGAGTGACTGAGAAGGAAGATGATTGGCGAAAAAGCGCAAGGAGGGGGCTGTGAAAGATTGAAAAGTGGCGAGAGAATATTTTGCGGCGCGTAAAAAATTTACGGCGTTGCGAACAGTTTTCGAGGAAAACAGGCAGGGCGTCGAAAATTATGTTAGTATGTGCTTTTTTTTCGTTTTATTCAATTGGAGCTTCTGAACCTGCACTTACAGGAAAATAGAAATTATTATAATCAAGCTAAAATTATATCGAACTCAATTTTGCGTTCTATTCAGGAAAATCCAATCATTTTAAACGTAAATGATAACTGCAAGAATATGTAGGTTTTATAAAAAATAAACATATAACATGTTTAAATTTATAATTTGCTTAAACAAAAAATATTATCAACATTATTATCGACAAATAGTACGGACGGAACTCGTTTCTTAAACAAACTTTAATCATCACACAAAACCTGTAATTAACTAACTATCACTCACCTACTATTTTACGCTACATCTAATTTTCCACAACCTCCCAAATAATACTGCAAAAATATCGTACATCAGAGGCGATATAATCACATCTAAAATCCATCCCAAACTCGTCGCCAATCCGGCGCACTTTCGCCCGTCACAACGAGCCTAATGAAATCAGTCCCTGCGAAAGGGAGCATTAATAAGCACCCCGGAAAACAGGAGTCCGATTAGTTTCCTTTGCGGCTCGCCCGCCGACTCGCGGCAGCAGCTTTATTGCGGCGAGAAATGCCCGGGTCGCATTAAAACGTACGAGGCGCTGGAAATTCACGGTCTCCTTCCGCCCGCTCGTTTCGCTCCCCCCTCCCCTCCCCCGCCGCGTTCGAAGAATGCCCCCCTCTCTCTCTCTCTCTGTGTTGTTTCGCCGATCTAGTTTATTAAGCTCGCGTCGCGATCGCGCGCCGACTGCGAATCAGGTGGAATGTAACGAGAGGCTGCTGCTGCTGCTGCTGCGCGCGGATTTGCCGTGAATGCGGCCAGGAGGCGGCGAGCCTTTGATTACTCGGGCTTTGGGAAGTTGGGAATGTGATTAGTCGCTCGCCGGTAAAGATTGGCGAAATTGATTTTGAATACGGGTGTATTATAGTGGAATATTAATTAAAAGACGGAGTTAATGAAGTAAGGGTGTCTGGGTTATCAATGATCCGGCATAATTCTCTTGTACATTGGTATCATTGTTAAAATATATTAAACTAATTGGCAATACACAAATTTGCTGCAAATGCATTTATTATTAATATTTATTAATAATGTTATCTTGTTGGATTAATTACTGAGCGAAAAAAAACGGATTGGTACATAGTAAGTTTGTGTCCAATTTTTTCCATTTTTTATTGGTAGTTTTCCTGGTATTCAATAATATTTTGAATTCAACAGGTAATCTATTGTACAGTTTTATGGTTAGTAGTTGTTTCGGGAGAGGTCTACTTTTACATCGTGCTAATTCATATTTTACATCCCCGCAAAAATCACGAAAATCTAACAATCGGAGATCCAGATCGAAGCTCCACCTCAGTCAAACCACCAACAATTTCTCACTCCGTCCCTGCTTCACTTAGCAACGAATCAAACGCTGTTGAACTTGACTTCCGAACCTTCGCCCGTCCGAATCCCGGGTAACGAACGGCGCGCCACCGTCTAATGAGTTCGCGGGTTTCTTACTCAGGGGGGCTGCCAGCCTTGCTCGATAAGCCTTTTACTCCCCCCTCGGCGTATCAGTCACAGGGAGGAAGCGCCGCGATAAGCCGACACGTTTTGCGTCGGGGAAGTTTCGAGGAAGTCGCGGGGACTTACGCGTGTGTACTCTCCGCCGGCTTATTTACCGCGAGAGCGACTCGAGTTGCGCGCGAGAGGCAGCGGGTAGTTCGCCGGAGAGGAAATGCCGTTGTTTGCGAGAAAAAATTTGACGGGAAACGCGTAATTGTGCTTGATGGCAGACTGGGAGAGGTTAATTTACAAGGCCGCGTGCTGCAACTTTGCGTATTTGGAAGAAAATTGCAATACTTTCGTGAGAAGCAGTTTATATAGAAATAAGTAAAAAAAGAAGTTAACGTTAGGATAGAAAACAATATTGGAAAATAGCCAAATAATTTAATTCTCAAAGAGAGTCGGTTTTATTCACCTAAAGAATAACTTAGAAGTAACTACTTTCACGAATCGAGCAATAACTGTCGGTATAGTTAACTTTTTATCGCGCAGCGTATAAAAATCTTGCAAATTCCTCCCTCTTCTTAGCGAGCGGGAAATCTGCGAGCGGGACCCTAAAGCACAGAAAATACGCTCAACAGCTGTGCTCCGAAAATTCACTTAAAGTCGAACGCTAAAACTGCCTAAATGTAAGTCTGCGACGGACTCTCTTTCTTCCCGTCCCCAGTATTTCAATTTCTCCCTTAAGCACAGCTCCGCGCTCGGCACACTTTGCCGAGGCTCGCTGCCGGCACAATTAGAGCATTTGGCAAAGCGCGAGCGTAAAGCGGAAGGCCTTTGAAAAGGTAATGGACAATTAGCAGTGATAACAATTAACGGGCCGACTCTCCTGCGCGGAAAGAACGCCGCTGGGCAAAGGGCTGCGAAGTACACGTATACGCCTAACCGATTAGCGCGGCGTCGGGAATTAATGAACGGCAGTTATCGCCAGTGCACGTGGATTCTTATTAATCTGGAGAGCTGCGGAATGGAGCGGCGCCGGGTGCGCTTGTTTAAAGTGGCTGATGGAATTTTGGCTGCGTTCTTTATGGAGACGTTGACGGATGGGAGTGATTTTTTAGCTGATGGAATGAAGAATTTTATGGCGGCGTCCTTCCGACGAAAGGAATTAATAAATATGAGTCTGGAGTTTGCGTCGTTGGAATATGCAATGGAATAATTTTTCTCAGCTTTGTAAATCTGTTGAAATTAAGGAAATTATTATATCTACATATTTTTTATATTACTTTGGGCTATAAAATTTATGCAAAAATCAATGTAAAATTAGAATAAAAGCAATTACAATGGTTTTGAATAAAATTCATTTATATCTAAGTTAAGCAGCAATTGTTCATCAAGCATTCCTCGAAAAAAGCAGAAATGCAAAAACACCGAGAACGACTGTAGGTCAGCCGCGTTACGAGCTGAAAAGCCGCGAGCCAAAGTGTAAACTGTCGGGGAGTCGCGACAATCGTGTACGTCGAGACATTTAGTACCCGCGAGGAAATGGTTACGGGAGGGGGCAATCAATTTTGGGTCTCGCCGCCGCATTTTCCAAGCCTCGGGTTCGCAATTTTCTGGCGGGCTAATTTAGAGTAGCTTGGCTACTGCCAAGTACTAAAATTGGGAAAATACTAAGTGGAGGATTTTATTTCGCGCATCGGTCTCTCGAGAGTACTTAGCGACGCGACGCAGAGTTAGTTTTCGCGGTAATAAAATTCGGAAACTTTGGTCGCGTGAGAGATGTAAAGGTCGTGTACATTACGACGCGTGAAAGTGAAAATATTTATTTTATATCGTCGGGGAATATTTTTAGAATTCCTCTGTTATTCTGTGCTCAATGAAGATATGTTGATTACGTCATAAATTATTCAGAATTTCATAAATATCAGTCGCTGTAAAGCGTATCTGAAAATGTCGCTTCCAATTTATATTCCATATCCTAATTGTTATTTTACCTTGAAAGCAATTGTGATTTATCGATTATAAGAGCCCTTCAATTAATTTAAAACAATTTGTAAACGCAAATAGAAGTTTTTACTCCTCGAAATTTGATAAATCTCAATACTGCCAGCTGTGAGTAATATCGTATCGCAAAAAGTCTCTGGGATTTATGAGAAATCTATGTCAAGCATGTACGCCGATACTCAAACTTACATTTTTCGAAAAACATTTTCAAATGCAGTGACCTCAAAATCATCGGAACTCATCGAAATCCAGCGCTATGAAATTTTCATCGGAACAAATATGCTCCGACATTAACAAATGTGTCATCAAAAGATTTATAAATATGAAAACAGCATCTTTTTCCTATATCAACGAGCCTCGTTTTATCGCAGCTAAAAAATTCCCAAATATTGGCGTTTGCCATCCTCCGTCGCGGAGGAGAAAAAATAAAGCGCTCCCCCTCGTCTCCCCGATCGCCTCTC
Source organism: Ormyrus labotus (assembly GCA_035582975.1). Classification (NCBI taxonomy): domain Eukaryota; kingdom Metazoa; phylum Arthropoda; class Insecta; order Hymenoptera; family Ormyridae; genus Ormyrus; species Ormyrus labotus. The sequence continues at coordinate 5,293 of JAWWEO010019147.1, read as the reverse complement.
TCGCGATTTATGCACTATTCGAGCAACTGGCACGTCCCATAAGCGAGGTGGGGGGTTCAGGATTTTATCGACGCGCACCACGTGGGGGATGGATTCCTTGCCACGCATACACGCAGACATTCATACGTATACGTATATACGTTTGCTCTCGGGTGGACGATAGTCGCGCGCCGGTTTATTCATCCGCTTATCTTTTAATTTGCCGTATTTCCGAGTGGTTGGGATCTCGAGGTTAATCGAATTTGGCATCGAGGGAGATAAACCGTTCATCGACGCATTGTTTCCCTTGGCGGGAGCGCTCGATCGACGGCCATTTTTTCAGATTGAGAATTCGATAAAGATTATGTGGCCTCTGTTTTTTTGTGCTTTATCGGCCGAGATTTCTTTTTTCCGTTTACTTTTGGGAGAATTGTTTGAGAATATCGTATGATGGATTTTTAATAAAAATACGTTTATGTTGCAAATTCGCGAAGTGCACCGAAGGGAAATGAACAACGTTAGAAAGCTTTATTTTTAATATTTTTTATCCTTTTAAAAAAATATGAGGTTAAGTAAATATACTGCTAAAAGGATGAACGTATTATTCGGATTAAAAAATGTTGATATGTTATCTCACAAAATACTTTTATGTAAATAATATATAAAAAATAATGAAATTGTGTCGCCATCCAATATTGTATAGTTTAAATAATAACCGTTCTATATAATTATAATGATCGTTGAATTAGATTCTAATATAATATTTGACAAATTTTCTAAATTATTTTCCTGGCATCATCACTAAATCGCATTACAACCCTGTATACTAAAACGCATTCCAATCCCATTATTTTTTTCCTTTTACCATAATAAAACCAATTAAAATAACGTCTCCGTACCCAAAACACTCGTTTCTCTCCGATTCGATCCCGCTTTATCAATCTCGCTAACCCAGGAACGTCTTCGCACGTGTCCACACACGGTACACTCGGCGCATATCTGCCTAATCGTCTTGAAAATCGTACAACTTTTCAGCCACCCTCTCCCCTGCCTTAAAAAAAGAGAGAGAGAGAGAGAGAGACAGACAGGGGAAGTTTCCACTCCATAAATAAAAGAGCGTCGTGTCCGCTCGCGACTATACGAAGCCACTCGAAGATAAGCTTTATCGCATTTCACAGTTGAAAATTTTCGAAAGCGCTTCTCGAAAAAAAAAGAAGGAAGGGAGAATCCTTTTCTTGGACGCGTCGGGCGCGAGGGGCGCCGGGCGACGATCGATTCCCTGCATCGCGCTCGTCCAGCGAGCTATGAAATTCGCGCGGCGGCCGCTTTTTGTAACCGTAGCAGCGAAGTTTAAGGTGTTATGGAGATCGGCTGCTGGAGGAATGTAACGAGCCTTTTTTGCCGCGGGATTGAGTTAAGCGTCGTTCTGTGCTCGGTTCTGGGTTTTGTTTCGGGTTCGGGGGGGAGGTGGATTGAGAAAACACTTATTCATGCCGCTGTAAATTGTGAAGTAATGAGAGCAATTTTAAAGTCGTTACGGGAAGAGTAGATAAGAAACGCGGGAATTATTGGTGTGCGAGCTAATATTTCGTTGGTAAAATTTAGTAATTTTCAGAATTTACGATAAAAGTTCGGAATGCAGTAATTAGAATTAATTTATGTAATCTTGCTGAATTTTATGAATAGATTATAATAAATGCAAGTTTTTAATCATAAATCTCATTTTTTTTCGGTTTCAGGTAAGATCAATCATTATGCACTGAGTTTAAACAGCGGAAAAAATTCGGTAAGTTCGTACTTGTCCTCAAATTTGTCCCGTAAACATTATATTCAATAAATCCGTTCTCAAGAGTACTCGAGGAGCCCATGTCTCAGTCAATCGATTAGCCACGCGTTCCATGTTCCAAAAAAGCTCGTACCCAAAAGCAAACCGCCTCGACGGTCGGCGTCCGCCAACCGTACATCAAAGCACCTTTCTCCAAAGATAACAGCAATTTATGGACACTAAAGGCCACTCTCCACAGCGGTGAATGATGCCGGGGGCTCAACACCTGTCCGGAAATTTATGCGTAAGCAAACACACACAGCTGAAAAGAGCATACGCCGAAAATGTCTCCCGGAGAGAGAGAGCGTGTATAGGTATACGGTAAACGCGCGATTGTCTCGCGATGTTAAACGACGGGAGCCCTCGAGTCTTATCGAGGGGACATCGATGTGTACGCATCCCCCGAACGGCCGGCTCCTTATCTGGCAGCGTTCAGGCGATCCTCCGGCGGAGGGACGGATTGTCGCGAGGGAGCGGCGAAATTTCGTGCAGGATGGGCAGGGCAAACAAGACCCGGGTAATGAAACTAATGTTTTGCCTCTCGAGTCTCGACGAGGTGCAATCCTTCCTTCTTGTTTTTTTTTTCTTTTTTTTCGGAATGCTTTCGTAGAATATTAGGGATGGATTTTTGAAGCTCCGATGTAAATTTAATCCGTGACGTCGAAAGTCGAACAAGCATTTTAGGGAAAACGGATGTAGATTCAATTAAAAGTTCATTGTTGCTGGAACGATTAGTTTTGACAAGTTGCTTGATCCCGTCTTTTAATCAAGTTTTGTTTTCATCAAGTTTAATCAGTCAGCAGTCACATTTTCTTTTAATTAAGTTATTCGTATCCCTAACAATTGAATCTACACGAATAGAAGAATATCGGATTTCTCAAATAATAATTATAATTTAATGTAGGACACCGCGAATATGAAACTCCACAACTTTTCAAACCCCTGACTTCCGCAAAAAGTCACGCTCCGCACCCTCGCATTAAAAAAGAAAACCCCCGTCCGCAGCCGAACAATGCGGCTCGTTAAAAAAAAAAGCGTTCGGAATAAATATCGAAAGAACAAAAACCCGCGCGAGCCGAGCTTCGACAAGTTCACTTTTGCTTTTCATCGCTCTTCCTCTCTCGTCTTGCTCCGCGGAGCTTCCTCCTTTTTGTCCGGCGCAGGCCGCCGCCGCGCGACTGGCTGCTCATCTCGCCCGGAGGAGGGAGAGGGAGAGAGAGAGAGATAGCAGCGCAATACATCAGAGAGCCTCCGTATGACAGACGGTATCCCCTGCAGCTGCAGCTATTGGCTGCGCGGGAGAGAGCTCTGATACCGAACGGCCTCGCGACGACGACGCATCAATCTATGCCAGCTTCGCTTTGCCGTCTCCTCTCTCCCTCACTCTCTCCCCCACGGCGCTCGGTGCTCTCCTTTTTCTTCCTTCTTTTTACGCAGCTCCCATTAGGGGCCGCGCGGCGTTCATCAAAGAGGGACGAGCATGATAGAGGCATTGTGCGAGGGCGAGACGCGGCTTTGAGATTGAGTGCAGTCCCGGGGATGCGTGGTTCGCTCCTCGAGTGCCTTGTCTCGTACTGCGGGGCCTTTTTTCTTTCGTCGGTGCTTTAGTTTGATTGCGCGATTATGCGGGGAGAGAGAGGAGGGAATGCGGGGGGTCGGGAAGTGGGGCGAATCGTTTAACGCTTAATTTGTTATGCGACTTTGGACAGCGTTGGGATTTGCTTGGATCCCTCGTAGGGAATGACTATTGATCTAATGGTTACTGCGGACGGTTTTCAATGTTAGTTGTTAGTTGGGACGACTAGTGCAGTTGGGATAGTTAATGCTGTGATTAGCGAAGGGTTAAGCGAAGGGTTAAATGAATGTTACTAATTGGACGGTTATGTTGAGGGTTAAATAAGAAATATCAGTAAAAAGTTTTTGTTTTTATAAAACTAAAATTAAAAAGTACTGTCGACTTTTCTACTGGAATCGCGTACTATTTTTATTAAAAAAATATTTCAAAACTAAACCTGTCTGGCTAAACTCGGCATTCTTCTACTGAATTTCTCTAAAAATTTCAAATCAGCGTTTTATTTTAAATCAAAATTTTTGCGTAATTCGTACCAGTTAGAAACTAAACTGCAAACTGCATAATAATTGAAAAAGTGCTTCATGAGGTAGAACGAACCGACGCTCAAAGTAAAAAAAAAAAAAAAAAATATATAATAGAGATTCAACGCCCGATGTTTTCTCTGTCGGTAACAGACTGACTCGCATTCATTTTGCTCAGCCAAATAAAGGACCATTGAGCTTTTAGCAGCCAAATGGCCAATGGCAAGCGATCGTGTCGTTTTGGATTCACGGAATTTCACTCGCCTCGCGCGGCGTTGTCCCGGAGGCTACGCTTTGGCGCAAAAAACCGACTAGTTCAATTTTCTTGCCTCGCGCCTTTTTGAATCTCGGCGCACGTCAACAGAGCATCCCGAATTCGTTCCTCTCTGCAAGGAAAATGTTTGAACATTTCTAGCTCGGAGAGAACAAAACTTCTCTAGTTTAATCGCGGCTTAAAAAAAAGTCTTGCGCAAGTCGCAAGTCATTTTCAGCGCTTCCAGCTAACGTTGTCTCCCGACAAACTCGCGAGAAGCCGCGTTCTTTAGTAATTAAATCTCGATGCTCCTCGGCGAAATAATCGGGAATCGTTGACTAAGCAACAGGCAGGGGACAGATTTAATCAAAAGCGGCGAACTTTGATCTTTTTTTTCCCGCCCGCGGGGTGTTCCCTCGCGACTCGAGCCGCATTTTTAATTCTTTTTTCGGGGGACTTTGCGCGCGGCTCGCTTTTTAAAAGCGGCGCTACGGCTTCCGCTGAAAGGTCATTAGCGAGACGTCGTGGGCAGTGCTTTGAGAGGAGGCGCACTGCACGCGCGCATGATGTAAGTGGTGTGCGTTTCTAATAAGGACGCAAGAGGCGCGCTTGCTGTACGTGTCGCTGTTTTTAAGAGGGAAAATGATGATTTGTTTAGTTGGTTCAGTTTTTAGTGCAGGTTAATTAGTATGATGAAGCTCGGTAAATACTTAGGGAATATATTTTTTAAGCTTACTTTATTTGTAAGAATCGTATTGAGTTTTGTGTTTTTGGTGCAAGTTTTAAATAAATCGTTCGTTTTGAAAGAAGTTTGTGAAAAAAGTAAAAAGCTTTGAAGCATAAAATACGAAGATGTAGAAATTAATCATACAAGTTTTATAAACATAGTACAGATGCGTCCTTGCGCAAAACGAGTGACAATATTGTATGCAATGCTATAGTTGTAAGAATACATTTGTACCGTATATCGATTTTTTAAAATAAAAAAAAAGAATCAATACTAGAAGCTATGCAATAAGTAAGTAACAGTGCACGTTTACCCTCTGTAAAGGACACTATTTGTTGATTCTTGTTTGATCCACATCTATTCAAGCACTATGAAGGGTTATGTGATATACATATTATTAAGTTACTTAAAATTT
>JAWWEO010019146.1:0-16800 GCA_035582975.1 Ormyrus labotus | reverse complement strand
ATATTTTAACATTAAAAAACATATCCCAAAGTTACAGGAAAATCCATTACCCAAATGTCGTATACTCTCCTTGTTAGACATCATCTAGAAATTGAAGAATTGAAAGGATCACCGACGAACGTTCAAGTAACAGTATTCCGCCGAGCCGAATGATTCCATCATCTCCAATTAGCAGCTCTCCGCGACAAATAGAAAGAAACGAAAATTTATGGAACCGATCGTCGCTCGCATAAGTGAATTGTAACTTTGACCTGTCACAATCCTCTCGACCGTAACCGGAGACTCTCGAGAAAATAGATACATTCCAATTCCGGGCATTCGACGTTGTCGCCCTTTAAAAATATGCGCGCTCTTCAATTCCAACCTCGTTGCCGCGTGTCTCCTCTTGCACGTCGTCGGCGTCGGGCAATTTAAAACCCGCGCGCCAATTGCTCTTCGGCGGGAACAAGTCAGCGAGCTCGAATGCACTTTCATCTCTTCTTCGGACGGTTTACTGGACGCGACCGGACGAACGGTTTAACGCGCGGAATAAAGTGGATTCCGCGTACGGAGAATGAATGCGTTTTCCGCGGAACGTTGTACGTTTGCTGCAAGACTGCTGTAACTGTTGACGTAGAAAATCTTTGCCTCGCGGTTAGAAAAGTTTGCTGTACGTTGTCACAACAGCAGGAACTTTAGAATCTCTTTGGGAGCCACGGTGATTGACGTTTTGCAATCGAAATGAAGCTTCCTTGCACAAGCCTAATTTTGAGTTTGAAGTTGTATTTTAATCATAAAACAAAAAGAAGAGTGTTAAATACTTATTAAATTCTTCCAAGTACAACCCAAAATCATCATGAATTCCGATATCAACGGTCTCTCAAAATTTCGTTTCGGTGTTAAAAAGTGTAAAGGGTGACTATAAATAATGCCTTTCGCTTAAAATAGGGCTCTAATACTTAAATAAACAGATGCATTAGGAATTCACGACCCGACTCAAGGCGGCCCGACAGCTCTCGCACAATGTGACGCGGCATTACACGCCACATTCATTCGCCGTTCTTGACTGCCTGACCTAATTACTGACGCCATAAGTCGACCCGGCTTATTCCGTTTCAGTTTACCGCGACAATTAATAATTCTTAAATCCAATAAAATTCAAGCGCCTTAACGGCCAACTATATAGAGAATAAGCAATGAAGTTTTTAATTATTAAAGCTAATCGGATCTTTATTTACGTTTATCGGGTACAAAGTGGGGTAAACGTAATATGCGTGCGTAAGTCAATAGTTGAGCCGTCTGCTATGCACTGATATTTCTGGAGCGTTCATGAATCCTCCAGGCTGCAGAATTTTCTTGGTCATCGAGGGTAATGACGTCAGTCCTTTCTAGACTTTCTCGGTTAATTGGCAACGGTATTGAACTCCGATGAATGGAAAAAACTGCAGTTCAGTTTTTTGCACGTGACGGACCGACTCTGAATGCTTTGATTTCTCAAAGCGTTTTTTGAGCGTATTTTTAGTACAAAATAGGGGCGTGAAGATTGAGATTTTAATCGGATAGTCGCGAAACGACCGATAAAGATCGAATTTTTGTGATAAGGGCTCGATATTTAATATTACTCATTGGATAATAATCGGGAAGATAATTCTGTTAAATATTGACAATTTAGCTAGACGTTATTTATTGAATATTTTTAAACAGTTAACTGACTCATACAAATAGTAATGACTGCTTTAATTTTTAACACTATTTTTAGAAAAATAATTTGTGCTTGGTCATTCAATTTTTTTTTATATCACTAAGGAAAAAAACAATTACACTGAGAAGTATATAATATTTTTCCTGAATTGGTGATTCATTTGAAATTATCTCAATAATGCATCGCAATTATCTTTCCTATTTCGACTTTAACATTAAACATTATTGTTTTATCAATCTTCACCTGATAAATCATATGTTTAAAAAATCATTAAATAAAATTGAATTTAATGTCTTTCAGAATTAGACAGTATTATTTTACGTCATTGCATAAATTATTTTAAAAATTTCGTGAAAGTTCATTCTTTAGATTGCACAGTATAATAACATTAAGCTGCTTCTATATTGATTGAAAAATTATTGATTTTAAATTGTATTACGAAAAAAAACCCTGATGACGAATATATAGTTTACAAAAAAGTAAGATATTCTCTTATCAAACGAGGAAAAACAGATTTTTTACCAGAAACATAGTCAAAACTCGAAAACTTATCTATGCACTCAATCATGACTTCTAAACAAAACGAACTTTCTGCAACAACTGCGTCGATACACGAAGTTAACAAATAAAAATTTCGACCTACAATTCCATTCCCAATCCTTCCGTCGGGCAGTCGGCCCAACCCGCCGTCCTCCGACCTTTACCCTCGAAAATTCTCGAGCATATCCCGCGGAGCCGGCAAACACACAAGTTCCGCCGCTCGCGCGGTGCCGTCGGCAGTCAGCCGTTATCGATCTCTCGAGCTCGGGGGGCATTGTGTAACACGCGCGAGTCCCTCTCTCTCCTCTCCCCCCTCCGCTGCCGCGCAGTGGCGCGAGCGCTCGAGCCGCCAATGTCAGAGCCGCGCGCGCGCGCGCGCACGCTCTTCCGCGTTATATTCTCTGCCTCTCCGGCCTCTTCCCTTGTAGCGCCGCTGACGTTTCTTGACCCGATTGCCAAGTGCCGCCGGGAACGAGAGACCCCGAGTCAGGGCTTTCGGCTCGGGCCGAGGGATGGGGTGATGGGTTTTTTTTAGCGAGGTTATCGGATATATGGGCGAGGCTGCTGATTTTTTGCCTCGGGGTTCGGGAGGGGCAAGTAGGTGACGCGAGGTTTTGCGGGGACTTTTTTAGTTTCTTAATAAAGTGAACGATCAGTTGCGGGAATTAGTTTCGAGTAGAATATGGCTTGAATTTACGATTATTACGTGTCAACAAAATTAGAAAAAATACTATAAATCAGTGCTCAAAAGTCAAAACCGTCAAGTCACTTTACTACTGTTAAGACACTAAACAAGCTTTAATAATGGAAGAATTCGAAGCCAAAATCGAACGATAAATATTTGCTTGATCCGCACTATTACCTAATCGACACTCTCGCACTTGGCGCATAATAATTCGCGCGAAAACTTCCTACACCGCGACGCGGCGCGTCGGGCGAACCAATTCGCCGCCCGCAATTTCGCTAATAATGCACCCGCAAAAATTATCCGAGCTCTTCGAAATTATCGCGAGCTCGCCCAATTGCCCCTCTGCATCTCGGAAAGTGTCCTAACGACCGGCAGCGGCGCGACTGCGGAGTTCAAGGGTAAAAGGCGGCGCTTTACGGCCGAACTATTCGGAATTACGTCGCTTTTGTGCAGGTCTGCCAGAGGCTGATCGTTAAATACCGAATGATTTATTATCGGGGGGATTTTCGGGGATTCCGAAAAAGACAGGTGACGGGTTACGGCTTCCAGTGGAAGCTCGCGAAGTGCACGCGAACGTATATCAATCGAAGTAGGTTTAATACAAATATTTATATGGCAAATACGAAGCTTTTATTGGAGCGCGGAAAATGTCGAGCGAACGGAAGATAGCAGAATTTCGAGTGTAAATCTACATATTTTTCAACACAATGGCAACGGTGTATTTCAGAATCTCGCGTACTTTTTCCTCCTTCGAAAGAAAATTTCCCATCTAAACTGCGAAGATAAAATAGAAAAAAAAAACACTTTGAAGCGAGCTTTGAAGATTCGCTCGCTCCATAAACCGAAGGTCAGAATAAACATTTAAAATCCGCTCTCCGCAATCGCCGGTAAAATCGATGCACCCTCGATCATTTAGTCAATTCTAAAATGTTGAAATTGCCGCGAGCGAAAAGAAAATTGCGTCGCGGTCGTCGTTAGGAATCCTTAATGAAGAAAGGCGGATTTCTGTGACGTTCGACGTCGACGTCCTCCTCCTCGTCATCGCGCCTCTTTCTTTGACGTATCGACCGAAGCGGTCTTTTTTTACGCGCAGCAGATGATTCGAGCGGCCGAGAATTATTAATGGCTCTGAGGAAAATGCGCGGTATTTTCGGGTATAAGTAATGGAATTAGTTGATCAGTTGACAAATTTGGTAAAATTTTTTGTGAAATGCCTCGAAAAAGTTCGGACTGATAGAGATTCGATTCCGCAATATTAAACAGCCTTATCTTAGGAAGAAAATCCGGCTTTTACCTCGGAGCAAACAAGCCAATACGTTTATGGTCTGATTGTATTTTTTAGGCACATATTTGCCTCTATTTACGTAGTTTTAAGTGCATTTTCTACGGGTTTGATAAGAAAATTTATGTACTGGAAATATTTATTTTTGGATGAATGAATTTAGAAATTGATGAAATGTTTCGATAATACGCAAAAGAATACATTTTTGTAGTAATTGAAAATTTTTTTATCGATACTGTCAATACTCAAAAATGTTAAGCGCATTTACTGGAATCTAGAACCATTATTTTTCAACCATTTTAATTTAGAATTTCATCAAGAATAAGAAATTTTGATTAAAAATTCTTTGAGCGTTTGATTCTTTCATATCAAGAATTCTTCATTGATTAAAATGTAATTTTCCCATTGAAAAATCAACGGTTAATGTTTTTAATAACAGCATGATTCACCATTTTGCCTAAATATTATCTAAATTTTCTGTAGAAATTGAAAGATACGAACATAAGAAATGATTGATAAAGATATTTACAAAATCATTTGCACAACAATTAGAAGATATTTCATAAGATGATTTCTCAAAACATGCCTATAAAAAAATTTACGATTCAACATCCAAAACCTGCATACTTAAATCAAAATTTCGACGCTAAAGAAATGTCTGTATCTTCAGGGCAAGTTGAGCAACTCAGTTCATCATCCAAAATCGATTAAAATATTTACGTAAATCCCAATGGTGCATCCCAAGTCAGCGAAAAAAACCCGACCGCATCCGGCCAAAGTCCACGACTCTCCCATAAACTCCGGCAAATGTCAAGCGCACGGAATGTCAGTGCGTCCCAACAATGCTAATCATTTTAATGATCATTACGTGCTATAATTCAATTTACCGCCGATGTACAAGCTGTCGGCCGGTATTACATAAAGGCTCGACGAACGGCGCATCATCTCCGCGTTTACTAAAAAAAAAAAATATCATCAGCGAAAACTTTGGCATTCGACGGCCTTATTTTTTTTCGAGCCGATAGCATCACTTATCTAATCAGCGCAGCGATACTTTGCTTTTCCGGCGTTTTTTAACAGCGAAAAAAATCGCCCCGTATTACATCACGCGCTATCCGTCGTCGGCTCGTTTCTCCGCGCGATTTTTCGGGCTCTCTTTTTCGCCGTCATCGCCGTGTCGCTGCGTCGAGAGTTCCACGCGCGCTCGTCTCCCCCACGGACACACACGTTGCCGGGGAGTACGGAAGATCGATAGTCCTTGGCTTGAACGCGCGCCGAGAAAATCCCTGAATCGAGCGGCCCCCGTCTCTTTTCCACGAAATTTTCACGCTTCTTCCTCTTCTCGCCGGCGATTGCCCCTCGGCGGCAAGGGGAGGGGCGGGGAGAGAGAGAGAGAGAGCTGGCGGATAAAAAGGGTCACGTGGCCTCGCGGAAATACGGAGTCGCACGCTTGACAGTCAGTCGAGCTCGAGTATTTCTGCACTGGCGTTTCGGCCGCGTATTGATTGATATGTAAACAGACGCATTTTTTCTCCTTGACCGCCTGTCTTACCGACCGAGTACACTCCTACACCCGAAATCCTCGCTTCTCGCTTCAACGTCGAGGAAGAGGCCAGCGATTATCATTTCACCCAGTGAGGCTCGGAATCGATTCCGGGCTCCCGAAACTCAAAGCCTAACTCACCTGCGCACGCACTCTCACTCATCGTCCACTTTCTCTCTCAACAGTCTTCTCGAAGAGTCTCTCACCTCCGGCTTGATCAAGTCGCTCGTCGACAAGCTCGGTGTCATCTTCATCCTGGCTGTCGTCGAAATTCCAAACTACCCCGAGCACCACCGTTCCCTGAATTCACCCGTCTCCGCTCGAAGCACTGAGAATCCCCCGGCTGTCGCACTCTGCCCCTCGAGGAACTATTCACCGACTGTGTTCTCTCCGTCTCGACGTTACCACCGCAGGGAGACGAATAGTCGCTCTCCGATGGGATGTAGGAAAAGGCCCGTACCGAGTCCGTTCCGTCCGCGTACGCGTCTGCGCGGCTCGCGTGCTTGCCAGTCCAGTTTTATATCGCGACTGCTGTGCCGAGAGCGGAGCCAGAACGGCGGCGCCTCCGCGCGCGCTGCCGTGCCTCGCTCCGTCTCTCTCCCTCCCTCTTGCGCCGTCTCTCTCCGGCGCGCGGCTCGGTAGAGGCTCCAGCAGGGGCGCCGGCGGAACGGGGGAGAGCGGAGAGCGACGGGGTGGCTCCGCGGGAGGAGGGATGGACGGGGGTGTGAGAATTATGCGCGGTGGAATGGGGTAAGTGACCCAACCACCGGCGGCTCGAGGATCCTGAGAGAGGAGGTAATTGATTTCCTTTTCTTTGGGAGTTTCCTACTGGAACGCAGTTTGGGAGACTGATTGGGAATAGGGGTCGCGAGCCAAGGTCGCGCTTTGCATGCGAAACGGAGCGCAGAGATAAGAATACTTCATGGTGGTACCCCTATCGAGGTAGAATTTTAAAGGACTTGCAGCGGAAAATGGAACATTTAAATTTTGATTGCTAAATTGTACGATTGTGTTCGTTTGGTTGATCTCATAAATTACATCGTGCATTTAACAAAAATGTTCTTCATTCTATTCTGAAATCTGACGGAAATTTAGAAAGAAGCTTTGCTTTTACAAAATTTTGTATATTTGACTTAAAAAAGAAGTTGTAAATATTTCTTAACTAAATTGTTTGGAATAATGGAAAAGTATAAACTTGGTCGTTATTTGAAGATTTAAAAAAATTTTTGTGTGACCGTGAATAATTTCATTTATTTTTATATAAATAATAGGAATAAGGAAACGAATAAAAATGTAGAAACCCACTTTTTGAGCCTTAAAAAGCATTTAATAGCATGTAAATAAAGTAATCATAAAAGAATGACTGAGCAAATTAAAAAAACTTGTAGAAAAAGCCGAAAGACGCATTATATAGTAGAAATTTTAGGTAGCGGATAACATCTGTCTGCGCAGTTGAAAATCTCAACTGCCAAAGAGAAGAAGAAAAGACAGGTAAAAAGAGCGCAAGATATGCCATGAAATCAGTCGCAATTGTAGTGGTACCGCGGCAGAGACTTCACATACTTTAATAGCGGTAAAACTTTTACTTAGAAAAACAATAAATCGGCGACAGTAAACCCCTCTGACCTACATCGAATTAGAAAAAGGTCCGCCTGAAAGCAAAGCGAATTCGAATGAATCACAAAAAGGCAGAGAGAGAGAGAGAGAGAGGGGGGCAAGAAGCAGCGCGCAAAGTAGAAGGAAGAAACGAGAGAGACGAGGAAGTGCGCAGGAGAAATTTGAGTCACAGTCTCATCTGGTGTGTAGATAAACGAGGAGAGAGAGAGAGAAGGAAGCAGGAAAAAACGCTAGTCGCGGAGGCTCGTTCGTGCGGAGGGGAACTCGCAAAGATGCCCCCTTCCACACCTGCGCCGCTGGAGTACGCTCGACCGGCGGTGGGGGAAAAATGCGCGCGCCAAGTGTTCCGTTGCTTCTCGCGGAGCGGAGCTAAACTGCGTTGCGACGGACGGGGAATTTTCGAACTTTGCGCTTTTCTTTTTTAAATCGATTTGCAGGCTCGCGTTTACAGATGCAGCCGATGTAAACGTCGCGAATGTACAAGTCGAGGTCGAGCCGAGGTTGCGATCGCGGAGTTTTTCGCGATACATAGTTCCGCGAGGTTGCGCGGATTACGCAACGGGTCGACGAGATTATGGAATATGCAGCGCGATGAGATAAGAGCTAATGACGCCGTATGAAAAGCTCGAAAATTAATCTCCGACGGAAAGTCAGCGGAAAGTGTTGACATCCGTTCGTATGTAATAAATTTTACGAGATATAAGCGGAGACTAAATATTGAACTTTGAGCGTAATCTCTTTTGGAAATAAAACCTTTCGTATATTTTTCTTGAATGAATTGAGCAGTTGGAGATAGTTTAAATCTACTGTGAGTGCTATATAAAATTAATGAAATTATTAGTGGTTAATAGTGCAGTGATATTTCCCTTATTTACTAATAAAGTTATTTAGTTTTAAGCTTCAACTTGTTCTAATAATTACGTCCATATTGGAAAAGAATTGGCGACCATCCAAGCTTTCGAAAAAGAGCAAAAGAGCTTTTCCAATACAATATAAAATAATATCAAAAATCTCTACACCCAATCCCTGATAAGCTGCACAGTTCCTATACAATTCGTCATAGTTTACAATACAATTCCCAACCTCTTTCAAAAACGTTCAATCCAATCCGCGAAATTCAATGACCAATCCCGAAATTGCAATCCCGCGACAACTCTGCCCCCGCATTTCGTCACCCCCAATTTACCACTGGAAAGCTCCCCCCGAACCGCGTCTTCCCCCAAAAAAAGAACAAAACTCGGAAGCCGCGCCGAGGAACGGCACACCAAAATATATCCGCCTACGTCGCCGAGCGAGCGAACCGGGGAGTCGGGGAGGGGGAAGTGTCCGGAGGTGTGGGCGGAAGAGACGGAGCGAACGGCACGTTTTATCGGTGAATGCGCCGCGCGTCGGAGGCTCGGCTCGCTGAAGGGCACCGAGAGGTCAGACGCGGCGAAGGAGAAAAGAGCCGCTGCCGGCTTTTCGTCAGCTCGCGAAAGCTCGAGACTCGACCTTCGCGGAGGGCTGACGGAGGGATTTCGGCTGAGACTCGCGAGATTGTTGGTTGATTGGAAATCTGGAGAAAAACGGGGATTTCGTTGGGGGCGGGATTTCAGGAGGCCGATAATGATGACACTTTTGATTGATTTAGAGGAGAGATTAATTGCTTGATGAATTTATTAGATTTCGATTATCGTCGAGCCTTCGGTGTGTCAATAAGAAACGAGGCGCGTCGAGGAAAAGATCGAAAGATGAAATTAATATTTTACTTGCATTACAGCGATATCCGACGAATTAATCGATAATTTTCAAGACTATATACATTTTTGCGTCTGCGGAATGCGTTGGGTGTGGCAATAACTTCCCAGCGCGAAATTAAAATCCGCTCCTTTGTGATTCATTCGCGCGGCGCAAAGTCGAGTGTCGTAAAGAACCGGAATGACTTTCTTGGAAGTTTGTACCTGCAATGGCAGCACTGATTCGCGTTTAAACTGCTGTTTAGCGTTATTTTCTAGGATGTTTTGTTACGTTAGAATAACTTTTACTGCCGCGCTTATCTATCTATTACCATTTTTTAGTATTTGTTATTAAAATTTTGCGGTGAAGTACCGAAAGCTGAGTGATTTGTTTTGAGGAAACTTGTTTGGTTTTACAGTTTGACTATTTTCAATACTATTACGCAAGTTTAATAAAATCCTTTGATTTTTGAAACTGATGTAATTCTTTATAATAACTGACTGCATTACATTTTATTCAATATTTAAGAACATGATGCGCTTAATATTTATAATAATTAAAATTATATACTTAAGTTCTCAGGTAATTTAGGCTTAAAGTAAGAAGTTCTGCAACTTACCTGAAACAAACAAACAAAAATTACTAATTATTAGCGAATACATATTTAATAAATCTAACAGTAATTAAAATTTTAATTCGATTCATATAAAATTGAAATGAAATTTATATTAGCCATTTTTTTCTATTTACAATAAAAAATGATTTTGCGTAATATTACTATTAAAAACAAAAGCTCCTCTTATCCACGGCGATCCTTGCGTCAGTCCACCTATCGGCGGATCGATATGCACCGAGAAAGGGGCAACTTTTTTAATTAAAAGCTCGACTCTCCGATCGCGTTCGCTTTATTAAATTTTCGAATCTCCATCGAGGCCTACTCCGCGCCGTAACCATATTACTCTCGGAGATGCGCGGTATGACGTAACGGCCAGATGTACGCCTCGCGAGACAGAAAAAAAAAGGATCAGCCCTGCGGTTTCTGCGGTCGGTCAGGAAGTAATAGTAGAACACGCCAATGCTATTACTTCACTCATTACTGCGTATTGCCCTATTTAGATAACGCAGCGAAATGGCAAACTGAAATTGCGTCAGATGGCGGGGCGGAGGTTCGGTTCGAACTAGAATTCAAAACGAGATTTGGATATTTTTGAAATGTGCGCCAAATTTTTTAGAAGATTGAGTTACTTATGGTACGGGATAATGGTCGTCGTTGACTTTTTGCTCAATGACATTGCATTCTTCAAAAAAATTGTTTTTAAAAATGGTTTGCAAAGACTGCTTATCGTCTTTAAAGATTGATGTACGTTGACCTCGATTGATACCTCGTCAAACTTTTTACAATAATCGTTTTAGATTTTCTTACGCAATTTCTCTAATCTAAGTCGAACTTTTATTTCTCAAATCAGCGAAGTCGCGTTTTACTCGTGAATAAAAAAAGTAGAATAATAACAAAAAATTTCCTCGATGTTTCAAAGCTGGCAACGAAGTTGTACTTCAATTTAAAGTCAGCTTGCTCTTTAAATAAATGATTCATTCTACAAAACATTAACTTTTAAAATCCGGTTTATCGAGTTCGAGTTCGAGAGAGAGAGAAAAACTTTTTCCGATTTCACTCCGGAGCAAAACTTCTCCATTCGAAATAAAGTCAAGTCACACATTAAAACTTGCACAATAAATCAATCATCGCCAGAGTACAGCAAAACAATTATTTTCCAGCGTCCAAAACAAAAACCGTACCCTTCACCCGAAACGCAGCATCTTCCCGAACACCCTCGCGAGTACACCCGCACCCGCGAGAGCCCAGGTAAACCGCGTCCTTGAAAGAAGATAATTCAAACGGCCACCCGAACCCTCCGCAGCCTCTCCGACCTCGGCGAGAGGCCGCTCTCCCCCTCCCCGCTCCGGCGTCGGGGGGATAAAAGGAGAAAGCGCGCGCCACGTGGAGCGGGATAGCTGCCTCGCGGCTCGACGCAACGGCGCTCGCGATTGGCTCGCAGTCCAGGGGCTCGATGCTCTGACGTCATCATCGCGCTCGCCTCGAGAGAGTTTGCCCTTCTTTCGCGGAGCGGGGACGAAAGTCGATTAAGGGCGAGTGGGAGGCAACTTTGCCTTCTCATCTGGCGAATTATGGAGCCGATAAACGACTCGAGTTTGATCGTTGATTTATCTTTTTTGGTTCTTGCTTCGGCTTCGGTGAAGAGGTCCGTTTGGGGTTTGCCGGTCGAGTGCAAAATCTACACTTTACCGAATTGTTTTTCTTCATTGTTTCATCGCCGCTCTTTTATTCCGATTCCCTCGCGCGACTGTGATCTTTGACGCTTTTTATACTTTCATTCACGCTCTTCCGCTCGACTTCTTTGTTCATTCAACTTTTTCTCCTAGCTTGCGTGCTCAATCGGCGCCGTTTATTCGGAACGATTATACACCTGCCTTTTCTGCGCGTAAAGGCAGAGCGCTCGTCGCACTCGTGTCGCGTTGTATTGAATCGTTCATTGAAATTACTTTTGTTTTCAGATAAATGTTTGCGTAAGTAAAAGTGAATCATAATACAATTAAGTGGAAGAAAAGATTTATTTAAACCCGAATTCATAGAAAAATATATAAAGGTTGTTGTGATAACGAAACTTAATTGCATCAGCTTCATATTTACGTCCTCGGATGAAAAATATATTTGCCTGCGCGCGTCAGTAAAAAAAATAGCGTTTCTGCGTGATATATTCTCGCGTAAGTAAACGCGTATCTATCGTAAAATGCACAAGAAAAAATATTGTATTTTCCGAAATGAAATTTTAAACAAGTAAAAATTGCATCATAAATCTTCTCCAAAACCCAATAACCCGTCAGTCCATTTTTATTCACAAGAAACGTCAGGTGCAGGATACGGAAAACAATGAATCCTTTCGTTTTCCGTAAAATAAACGTCCACCATTGACTAAGATCTCGGTTATTGATCGCCAAACAGAGAAACCCACAGTGCAGCGAGAAATGAATGCTTTGTTTAATATTAAGGAAAATTGCGCAGTGATAATCCTGATTGCAATTGTTGCTCATTCCTGATAATTCGGGAATGAATAATAAGGCAAGGTTTATCGAGCGATGCAATTAGATTATTTGAAAGAGAGGTGACAAATCTTGCAGATTTGAGTAAATTAATATGATAAATTAACTCGATAAAAATGTTTGTTTCTTTTTTTGCGTGTACGATCCATTACTAATGAAATTTCCAGAATTACTGAGTCAAAACGTAAGGAGTACTCTGCCGTTGCGTCAGTGGCAGTGCTCTGGCAGAATTCTAAAGCAATGCTTTCAAAAATGTATATAAACACCAAATAACAAATATTCAACTTATCAATAAACGTACAACAAACAATAATTCCCCGCGACATCCAACCCGCGGTGAGATCGGTGGCATTTTTTCGCGCCTCGTCACGCGCGGACTTTGCTCGCGGGTCAAGTTTATCTTGGATTGCGTTTCGCGAATGCAGATTTATCGGCGACGTGCCCCTGGAGTGTGCCTGGATGACTCAGACGCGAGAGACCGTCGCGGAAGATTACCGAAAACAATGCCGGAGGCGTAGCCCGCGCTTGAAAAATAAACTTTCAACGTCGCCGGCTGATAAGGTACGTCTGTTTCTTCGGGTGTGAAGTCTCGAGGAATCAAAGTCTTTTGGGGGGCCCGGCGATTTTGCGATCGAGGTTGATAAGATATATTGGCTTGCAATCTCGATGCTCTGTTTTTTTTTGTTTGCACAACGAGTTTTATAGGCGTTCGGGCACTTTTGGGAATAAAAGTTTTATTACCGACAATCTTTTCTTTTTTTTTTTTAAACTTCTTTCCTGGTATGAAAATGTTAGCCGAAGGTATTCATTTAAAGTAGAAAAGAAGAATTTCCTCTAGGAATATCTTTATTCGAAAAGAAGAATAAAATTTTGAAAGGAAAGAAAATTCAAAAGAGAAAATTTATGTATGCATTCATTCTATCCACCTGAATATGCATTCTTTTGTTCAAACCCCGATTTCTGAGTAGAATTTGCTTCAAAAGGCGTGATCCTTTACATTTAATAAAAGGCCTGTGCAGACATACTATCTTAAATGCTGATAACGTATTCATAAATCACTTAGATGTATTATCCATTTTCTTGGAAACAAACCGACAATACTTCAAACTGATAACAAAATATATAAATTGCAAGCTCCTCTTCAAAATCCTTCAAATCGTCGTCGCCGTCAGAAATCCATTTCAGCAATTCTTTCCACAAATTCCTCTAATCGATCCCCCGCCGCAAAATCCAAACGAAACCTTTCATTTTCACCAGCATCCGATATCTCGAAATACGAAGTACACATATATACGCAACGCAGCATTGGCGGTTTCGTCAGCTGGCAGGTGGCACGTTCGATTCGCGCGAGCGGCGGAGCACCGAGCCTTCAATTAAGCGATCGTCCCCCCAGGTGACGTCATGCGCAAAGGACGAAAAACTGATGCAACGAGGCGCTCGTGTGATATCCTCGTGCGTTTGTCAATAATGATTGCGAGCAACGTGAAAAAAAGGGTCGATTTCGCGATGGAGGCTTGTTTTAAGGTGATGAGAAGCTGGGATTAATTAAATTTTTAATAAATCAAACTGCTCCGCCGAACAGTCTTTGAAATGCGTTTGAAAACCGCTCGGAGAAGGGGTATTTCGTATTTGAATGCACGTTGCGTCAGCTGAGTCGGGCTGACACTCGAGTATCCTTCGCTTTCATTTGATAGAAGCCTTTGGGGGTAAACAATATTAAACAGCGAATTGTATCATGAATTTTTCAAATATTTTAGTTTTACGTAATCGCCGTTGCTTACCATTACAATAAAAATTGAATTTTTCGCGTTTTCCGCACATTCATCAGCAGACCAGTGAAATGCGATCCGAAGAATTGCATAAATTCGCGCCACAGTGTCGGCTCTCGTATATCCACAAATTATATCGCCCAAATCCCCGAAACGTCGGGGCTCAAAATTTTCGAGCAATTCAGTTTTTCGGTCTACCCGAAACCAAAATCTCCCGCAATCTAAGCCACAGCAAAATCAGAAACGACGAGCCTCGTTGCACCAGCCACCGCCACCGCACGCAACCCGCCTTTCCCGGAAGCCAAGAGGGCTCTAAAACCGTCCCGCCGCAATCGGGCGAGCACGCGAGAGCTTTGGAAAAAAAGTGCGGCTCTCTCTCTTTTTTTTGCGACCTGCCGCGCCGGCGATCGATCGGTGTGCAGCGGCGGTGATGCGTGCAAGGTATGAGACGAACCGGTTTGCGCGGGCCGCGCCCCTTTTCTCTTGCTCCTACTTGTCGGCGCAGTGCTCCTGTTACGGTTCGGGGTCACTCTCGAGATGTCGGCGGAGTGCGAGTGTTCTCTTTGACTTCGTACTTTGAGAGACGGAGGTTAGGAGTTGGAAAGGAAGATGATTCACTTTTTTTTAAAGATTTTGTAATAATTTTCTACGATTGTTTTATAATAATGTACAGCAGACTTAAAAAAGAAGTTTTATTGAAGTATTACTTAAAAAAAAAGTGATTTGTATTACGTTCAACGTTCAATTCCGAAAATTCTACATCGAGATAGATTGCGGCAGAAAGTGCTTTCTAAGTAATACTTCGAGTCACTCGTACAAATTAAATAAGATAACGTTTCAGTTTAATTCAAAGAAGATAAAAATACATCTAATTTCATTGTGAATCGCGCGCAATCCTTTCACATTCTATTTATCCCCATTCCCTTTCTTTCACAAACAACAAAATAAAGAAAAAAACCAATTACTCAACGAGAACTAAAAGAATTTATCTGCAAACCTCCGTCGTTCCTCCCAGAATTCCCGGCCGAAAATAGCCATCGCCTCTCTCGCAAAGAGAGAGCCGTCCGTCAAAATCGGCTCGCCGAAATTTCGCACGAGGCGTCATTGAGAAAGTGCTCGCGGCGCGTGAGCGGAAGGTAAAACCGACCGACCGACCGACGTGCCTCGACTCACGTGCGCCTTTTTTCGAGGAACGTCACGTGATCCTGGTCCAGCCTGCTACGGGGGGAAAGAGACATCGAGACGTTGTACGCGCAGGTCCGCACGTGTTTGGCCCTTGCCGTCCTTTTGCGTCATCCGCGAGCCGCGGACTCGACGGAACGTCCTTTCAGCGGGACGTGGGCTCGCTTTGAGGGATAATGGCGGAGGCTCGGGAGGGGGAGAGGACGGCGGATAATTCGTTCGATGGATTTCAACGGAGTTCCGTCTGTGGTAGATTTTGATTATTTTCTGAATAATTGCTTTGTTTTGAATTAATGACGCGTCTTTTTTGGAGTTGAACGCGGACAGAAACATTGTTTTATCTTTTGAAAAATTTCAATAGAATATTAATGGGTCTTTTTAAGGAAATTAGTTGAAGCGTTTAAAATTGAAAATTTCTCAAGAGAGAAGATTCATTCATAACATTTTATTGAATTAAATTACCATTTTTTAACTTATTATTTTTGATTAATATTTCGCACTTTATTATTTAGTATTTTAAATATTCGCGCTGAACCAATGATCAATCACATTGCGTTTTAACCACGTTGCTTTTAACTTCTTCCTGTCCCATTACATTTTTTTAAGAGTGCCAAAAGTAAAAATGGTTCTTTTGATATTGACGCGTGGAAAATAAATTCCAAGAATGTTTTTAAGTAGACTTTTCTAATGATGGACATACAACAGCGGCACCGTAATTCCGTCCATCTGCATCAACAAAACGCTAATAATAGGACTGCGAAGACGCGCGTGTTTGCTTTCGCGAAAAAGATAAATACGCTAATTGAGAAAAGTTTTACGATCCAAATAAGCAATAACAGTTGAATTAAAAACAAGTATCGCAATCGAAAACAACGAACCACGCTCTTCTAAATAAAAACTTTAATTACAAAATTTAGCTATTAAGCTAGTTATTTGCAAAAAAAAAAAAAAAAAAAACGGCCTCGTAAAAACCTGGATTTACAAGTGTCAATTAAAGTACTAAAAAGTAGGATTGTACGCCGCTTTTCTCGCACTTCAATCCTCGCGAGGCCGTAAATTAAAAAAGCACCGCCAGCGAATCTCTCGAGTGCTCCTCTCGAGCGAAATGTGGCAAGTATATCGTTTAGGAATTCCGCAAAATCCACGGGAGACTTGTAGAGGAATGTAGAGTACGATTTGTCGTGTCTTCCATTCATGAGCGACGCACCGAAGGGCCCGCTTTGACACCAATCTAATGTGAAGCAATCCAAGGGGCTTTATCAAGGGACGTTGCACCGAGGCTCTCGAGAGAGTGAATTGTTTTTTTTAATTCGTTTGTGAGTCGGGTGTGCAATTAAAAACTTGGTTTTTAATGGCACACCCGCTTTTTTTTTCTTACACTGACAAGAGGAAAATTTAGTAAAAATTATCATCCTAGCTAGTAAGGCCACCGCAGACTGTCAAAAGCAAAAAAATTACCATACTTTATAGGAAAATTTACCAAACAGTATAGTAAACTTTCTTACAAAATATAGTAATTTTTTGGATTTTGACAATCTGTGGTGGTTTTACTAGATAGTATGGTAATTTTTACCATACTGTGTAGTAACCCGCGTAAAAATAATTTAGTTTAGCCCAAACTTGGGCCAAGTTTCCTATGGCTGAACTTTGGGCTAAACGTGG